>JAJJLH010002044.1:0-64066 GCA_023806865.1 Isotricha sp. YL-2021a
ATTTTGAAGTAGATAATAATAAATAAAAAATTATAATTGAATTATAATTAATAAATTATTTTTTTTAGATTGTTTTTTATAATCTAACAATTATAAATGAAAATATATTTAATAATATTTCTATTAAAAATTTGTATATTTAAAACATATTTAATTCTTCCTTTTAGAAGAGAAAAAAAATCTTTTTCAAATTTAACTGATTATATTTTTGAAAAATTAAATTCTCATTTTCTTAGTTATATTCAAATAGGTGAACCATTTCAAATTATTCCTTTTAATATAGAATTTTATCAATTTATCTATTATATTTCAAATCATCCTTCAAATAAAATTTATAATGCTAATAAATCATTATCTTTTAAAGAAATAAACAAAACAAAATTTTCTGATAAATATATTGATACAGGATATATATGTAATGAAAATTTTCAATTTAATATAAATAATGAAAATAAAACTATTAAAGATTTCAATTTTTTTTTAGTAGAAACTTTTCAATATAATCAAAGAAATTTTCCTGCATGTATAGGTTTAGGAACTAAAGGTTATTATTCTAAATTAAATGAAAATTTCATCTATCAATTAAAATTATCAAATATTATAAAATCTTATACATTTTCAATTCAATTTATAAATGAAGATGAAGGAGAAATTGTAATAGGAGAATCATTACATGAAGTAAAAAAAAATGATTTTAAGAATTATAATTTTGCTTATACATATCTTAATAATCAATTTTTCCAATTTGAATGGGCAACAAAATTTGAAAATATATCAATTGGAAATTATAGTGTTTATAGTGATTATTATATAGTAGTTTTTAATTTGAATTTAAAAGGAATTATTGTAGAAAATCATTTTCTTTATAGAATGGAAAATATTTTTTTTAATGAATTTATATTAGACAAAAAATGTAAAAAAGATATAATTTCATTAGAAAAAGTTAAATATTATTTTTATCATTGTGAAAAAGATATTAAAATTGATTATTCAAAATTAGATAATATTTATTTAAGACATAAATATCTTAATATGACTTTTATTATAAATCAGAAAGATTTATTTGAAATTTATAATGATAGAATATTTTATTTAGTTTTTAGTTGTATAAATTTAGAATGTGATAGAAATTGGGTTTTAGGTGAACAATTTATAAAAAAATATCCTATGTCTTTTAATAATGATAGAAAATTATTTGGAATTTATCAAAAAAAAAAAATAATAAATAAAAAATTTGAAATTGCATATTTATTTATTTTTATTTTATTAATAATTATTATAATATTAATAATAATATTTTTTAAATATTTTAAAAAAAATAGGAAAATTAGAGTAAATGAAATAAATGATGAATTTTTTTATATTCCAACAGAATAAAATAAACATTGAAATTAATCATTTCTATTTAATAATTAATTCATTGAAAATAATTAATTTATAAAATGTATATTATTTATTTCAAAATTTTACACAAAGATTAATATATATTTGTCACATATATATTTTCTAAAAATTTTCATAAAATCCTTTATATTAAAATTCATTTTTTATAATTTTTAATTATGAATATAAAATTTTATTTGAAAAATAAAGAAAAACTCATAATAATATTTATTTATTTATTTATTTAATAATATATTAATATATTAATAAGATGTTTGATTTTGATTTTTTTCTGCATTTTTTATTGCATTTTCTGCTTGTGCATAAACTAGATCATTAAATGGAGAATTAGATAATTCCAATACAGAAAAAATTCTTATAATATTCCAATTAGTAATATTAGAACCATCAATTTTCATATGAATATGACCTTCTTTCGAAACAAATGGTTTAAAAGGTTCTCTTAATTTTAACATCAAACGATATGATTTTAATTCTTCTTCAGGAGACATTAGTAGATTTTCATAATCAATTTTTTCTGTTGATGTTTCTTCAATAGGGATATAATTATCTTTATCTGATTTTTCCATTTTATAAATATCAATATTAAATGCATTTACTATCATTTCTAACATTGTTTTGAAAAAATTTTTTTTAAAAGGATTATAAAAATTATTATAATCTTTTAATAAATACATTAATCTATTTGTTGAAATTTCAGAATAAGTTAAATTTTGAAATAAAATATTTTTAAAGAAATTATAAGTATATGATATATGTTTAATATTCATCCAAAAAATAAAAAATATCCAAACATTAAATAATAATTTATAATATAAAAGTGAGTTACTATAAAATAAAGAAATATAAATGAAAATACCAAATGTGATTATTAAGTTTAAAAAAATTGAAATTAAAATAAGAAAATAAAATAATTCATTAGCTCCTCCAATACAAACATTAAACCAAATACTATGTATTTGATATTTTATAACACATTTATCACACATCATACAATGAAAAGTTCTCATACTTAAAATTAATTGACATTTTGGACATTGATTTATTGCAATTTGTGGGTTTCTAGAAACACAATAATTTTCTAATTCTTTATCTGCTTTATAATAAAGATTATTTTTGATTAAAAAATAATCTAAATAAAAAATAAATATTGACATAAAAATAAAATATATATTATATTTAAAGATTTTTTCAATTAATTCATTTGATTTTGACTTTGAAAACAAAAAATTACATAAAAAGATGAAAAACCAAAATAAAAGATGTCTTGGTGTAAAAATTTTCTCAATAAATTCTGGACAATTTTCTAAAATTCCTTCAATTGGCATAACAATTCCATTAATTAAATCTTGAAATAATATATCAACTCTATAATAATAATATAATATTCTCATTTTAATAATCTGTAATTTACTTAACTTATGTTGTTGACATTGACAATTTGGGCCATGATAATTAAAATTATGAGGATAAAAATTTAGTTGATTACATTGATGATTATGTTGATGATTATGTTGATGATTACATTGATTATTATGTTGATGAGTATTTTGATGAATATGTTCATGTTGATTAATATTTTGATTTTGATTATTATTTGTATTATTTTTTATTGGAGTTGTTTCTTGAGGAATATTTATTGAAGTTAATGGAGTATCATCTATAATTTCTAATTGTTCTGCTTGAGGCATATTTGATTGAATTAAATCATCATCTAAATTTATATCAATATCTTCTTTTGCTTCTATTTGAGGATTATTTGTTGGTTTTCCTATATTAACATTTATACCAATTGTATCTTCATTATTTATTTTCATTTTTTTTAAATAAATATTTTTTTTATATCTTTTAAATTTTTAAAATTTTATATTTAAAAAAATAATTTTTTATAATAAATTATGCTTCTGTCAAATTTTGATTGTATGTTTGATTATTTTTCATTTTATTTCCTGAATTTTCAATTGTTTTTATTTTTGAAGAACTTGATTTTGAACTTTTTGGTCTATTTATAAAAAAAGGTGAAAATGTTAATCCTCTTTCATTATCAATTTCCTTTTGTAATAAATTTGTTTTATTTTTTCTTTTTTTATAATCATAATATAATTGATATATTCTTTCTTTTGATTTCATTTTTTTCATTTTTGAATTAATTGGATTTTTACTTTTAAAAACAGAATTTGATTTAATTAATGTTATATTTGCTTGTAGAATTTCATTTTGTTTATTTTGTCTTTTTTCCAAATCATCATATAATCTTTTATAAGGATTTCTTTCTGAATTTCTTAAAAATTTTTTTTCATTTTTTGAATTTTTAGTATAAATTATAGGAGTAAATGGACATAATTCATTATTTAATTTTTCATTTTCATTTATATAATGAATTTTATTTTCTTTATATTTTTTCATATATTGTTGTTGTCTATTTATTAAATCTATTGTATTATTTTCTAAAGGATTTAATGTTAAGTTTATATTATAATTATTATCTATTATTCCATTTTTATTTTCTATAATTTTTGCATTTTTTATTATAGGAGGATAATTTTTAAGCCATTTATTAAAATAAAGAAAATAATATTTTTTTTCTTTATTCCTTATTAATTTAAAAAGAATATTTTTGATTAAATTCTTCTTGTTTTCTTTATATTTTGAAACTATTGTTTTTGCAATTGTAGATTTTTCATTATTTGTTAGTAAGTTAAGATATTTTTCAAGAATATTTGATAAAAATGAATATATATCATTTTCATTTTCATTTTTATTTTTATTAACATTTAAAGATTTTTTAAAAACCTCTTCTGTCTTTTGTGTGATTAATCCAATATATTTTAAAAAATCAATAAATTCTTTATAATTTTCTTTCATTAAAATTTAAAATAAAACAATTATAAATGAAATAAATTAATAATAAAATTTTTTTAAATTGTATTATTTTATTATTTTATTTTTTTTATTATTATTTTCAAGAGTTAAGTTATCTTCTTTTATTATTTTATTATAAATAAATAATTAATGCCTGATAAAATATTAAGAAAACATTGAAATAATTTATTTCAACACTTATTATTGCTTTTAATTACTAAATTAGAATTTTAATATTTAAATTATTTTTAATTTCATTTCCATTTTCAATTAGAATTTTTATATCTTCAACACAAACAACAATATATTAAAAATTCTTTCATTTTTAAAATTTTTATTTTTTTCAATTAAATGAATAAATAAATCAGTCAAAAATTTACTTAAATTTTTTTTCACCAAATTAGATTCAAATTGTCCAATAATATATGTAAAAAAATATAATTCTTTTTGAAGAAAATTTAAATAAAATGGAGAAAATATTAAGTAATTTTTGTTTAATATAATTATTTTGATTGATTATTACATAATGTAATCTATATTATTTTTTATTTCAAAAATTAATGTTCTAATATTATAAGGATAACTTAGGAATATTTATATATATTAATAAATTACTTTTGGAAATTTTAAGAAAAAAATAATTTTACTATTAAGAATATTAAATGAATGATTCATTTTTTAATAAAATTTCATTAAATTTGAAGAATATTAATTATAAATAGATTTACAAATTTTGATTATTAATAAATTATTAAGTAATAAGAAATAATAATTATTTTGAAATTTACAAAATTTAAAAATTAAAAAAAAATTATTTTTAAATAAAAACCAATATAAAAAAAATAAATATTTAAAAACAAAAGAATAAAAAAATGTCTGATTTTAAATTCAATGACGAAACAAAAATAGAAATAGTACGTAAGAATAAAAATATAATCTCATAATAAAAAAATAATATAGCGCGTTTCGATGAAATGAGAAAAGAATTAGTAATTCAAAATTCAGCAATTTTCAACGATAAAAACATAAAAACAAATGAATGCATAGATATCTTAATAGACTTAATATATCTTTTAAACCAAGGAAAAAAATTTACATCTCAAGAAAAAGAAACTTTATTTTTTAATACATCAAAACTTCTTCATTCAGCAAATATATCATTAAGAAGATTAATATTTTTATTTGTAAAACATTTAAATTTTTGGCAAAATTCATTTATTTTAACAGGTTCATTAATAAATGAAATAAATCAACAAGGAGGTGATTTAATTAAACCAGGTTGTTTTAGATTACTTGGTCAAATTATTGATAATAGTAGTGTTAATGCAGTTGAAAGATATTTAAAAGTTGCTATTTCTAATAAAAATACAGAAATTTCAACAAGTGCTTTAATTTGTACTTTAATTATGGTTTTTAAAGGATTTAATGTAGCAAAAAATTGGATTAGTGAAATTTCAGAAAAATTAAATAATTCAATTGGTCAAAATAATTTAATTACTTTTCATACTTTATTATTATTAAATGAAATTAAAAATAAAGATAAATTATTTCTTATTAAAACATTTTCAAAAATTGCCGATGCTGCAAAATCAAGAAGTCAATTTGCATTATGTCAAATGATAAGATATATAACACAATTAATGAATAAAGAAGAATTAACAAATGATACAAATAAACAATTTACAATTTTTTTAGAAAGATGTGCTTATAAAGTTGAAGATTCAATAAGAATTGAAGCTTGTAGAGCTATTTTTTCACTTAAGAAAAAAACATCTTTAACTAAAACTGCAATTGAAGCTATTACAGATTTATTATCTTCTACTAATAAATGTACTAAATTTGCAGCTTTGAAAACTTTAAATAAATATATTTCTAAAGGAAATTTTCCTGCAAGTTCATCTTTAGATTTATTTTTAGAAATTGAAAGAATTATTGAAGATTCAAGTAATAATTCTAGTATTAAAGCTTTTGCTTTATCTATTTTTTTGAAAATTTCAAAAGATTTATCTGATAGTAGATTAGATAAAATGTTTAAAGCTTTTATTGAACAATATCCAAAATTTAAAGAAGATTTTAAAAAAGAAGTTGTTGTAATTTCAAAAGAAATTTCAAAAAAAAATCCAAAAAAAAATAAATTATATTACAATTTCTTTACTTCAATATTTAAATTAGATGCATCAGCATCTACAAAATTAGAAATATTAGATGCATTAATTTGGTATTTTTACAATGATAAAGAATTAAAATTGCAAACATTATTTTTTTTAGCTGAAATAATTCCAGATTGTCAATATGATGTTGTTAAAATAAAAATATTAAATTTATTAGGAAATGAATGTCAATCTTTAACAAATCCTGGAAAATTAGTTAGATATATTTATAATCAAATAATATTAGAAAATTCAATGGTAAGAGCAAGTGCAATTTCAGCTTTAGGTGATATTGCTTTTAAAGAAGTTTCTCTTAGGAAAATAATTTCTAATTTAATTAAAAAAAGTTTTAATGATATTGATAGTGAAGTAAGAGAAAGAGCTTTTTTTTATTATAAAGCATTATCACAATTAAAAGATAATAATGAAGAAAATGTAGAAAATAATGAAAGTGAAAGTAATACAAAAATAAATAATAATATTGTTGATTTTATTTTTCCTGTTAAAAAACAAGGAAATAATCCTTTAAATAATGATTTAGATATTGATATCATTCAAACAATTTTAAAAACAGAAAAAGATAATTTATTATCAAGTAATGATATAGCAAATGAATTAACTGGAATTTTAGGAAATCCAGACAAAATTTCTCAAATATTAATTAAAAATAAAATGAATGAACCAAAACCAAAAGAAACAAAACAAAATATAAGAAAAGAATCAAGCTCAGCAATAGATGATAATGATAATATTGAAGATGATTATAAACAAACAATGTTTAGTAAAGCTTATGGTGATCCAAGAATATTTACACCTTATGTTAAATTAACTGATCAAACTGCAGAATATTTTACAAAATATAGAAAAATTGTACATGATCAAATTGTAGTTCTTGATTTTGAAATTACTAATACAATTGAATTACAAACTATAAATAATATTTCTTTAGAGATTGAAGATAGTCAAAATTCAGGTTTTGATTTTTCAAAAACAGAAATAATTGAAATTAAAAGTTTAAATACAAATCAAACAGGTCATTTATATTTAAAATTAACAAAAGATTCAAATGTTATATATTCATCATGTTCATTTCATATTATTTTAAAATTTGATTTACAAGAATTAGATGTTAAAGGAAATCCACATGGAATAGCAGTAAAAGAAACTTATAAAATTGATAAATTAATTGAAATATCATATGCTGATTATTATACTAAAAATATTAAAATTAATTTAGAAAATTTTTCAGAATTTTGGCAAATGGCAGAAAAATCAAATTATAAAAGAGGAGAAGAAAAAATAGGTTTACCTTATAATAATATTAAATCTGCTGCTAAAAATTTTAGTGAAATTATTGGATTATTGCCTCTTAATAATATTAATAATATTGAATCTTCTGCTAAGAAATTTGAATTTGTTTATGCTTATGTTAATTATTTAGATAATTTATTATTTATTAAATTTCAAGTTATTTTTAATGATCAAAATAAATGCTTAGCTCAAGTCATTGTTTTAAGTCAAGATGATACTGTTCCTGAATTAATTTTTAATAAAATTTATGCTTAGAAGTTAAATAATAAAAAATTATTAAAGAATTGAATTTAAATTATAATTTAATTTTTAATTTTTTCAAAAATTAAAAATCAAATTTTTTTTATCAATAAGTTAAATTATTTTTTTATAATTCATATTTTAAAAAAATAAAATAGATTTTTTATTAACCTTGTGTTAAAAAAAAATCATTATCATTATTTTTATTTTCATTATTTTCTTCATTTATATTTTTATTTTTTTTATATTCATTTTCTTTTCTTTTACTTTCACTTCTTTGAACACTATATTCTGTATCATCTTGTGGTGAATATTTTTGTATTTCACTTAATTCATCTTCATTAAAAACTTTTTTATAAATATCTTCTTTTTTATAAAAAGTTCCATTTGATAAAATATGATCAACTTTTTTTTTTAATATAATTTTTCTATTTTGTAACTCATCATTTAATTTCTTTTTCAATAAATTAATTCTTATTTTATCATTTTGTAATTCTTCTAATTTTTTTTCTCTTTCTTTCATTTCTTTTATTTTTTTCTTTTTTTGAAATTCCATTTGTAATTCAAACATTTCTAAAGAATCACTTACATCTTCATCTTTCATTGCTTTTTCTAATAATTTATTATTAATTTCTTTTTGATTTTCTTCTTTTTGTTTTTGAATTCTTTTATCATTTTCATTTATTTTTTCTATTATTTCTTTTTTTCTTTCATTCATAGATTTCCTATTTCTTTTTCTTGTATTTAAAACTCTTTTTTCTTTTTCTTCAATTTCTTTTTGTTTTTTAATTGCCTCTTTTCTTTTTTTTTCTTCTTTCTTTTCTTGTAAAATTTCTAATTCTTTTTGTCTTTGATGATAATCATCAAATTTTTTTTTTAATAATTTTTCATTTTGTTTTAAAACTCTTTTTATATCTTCTTCTTTTTTTTTTATTTCTTCTTCATGTTCTTTTCTTTCTTTTAATGCATTTTTTTCTGTTTCTAATTTTAATTCTTCTTCTCTTTTTACTTTTTCTTCATATGCTTTTCTTTTCTTTTTTATTTCATTTTCATTTCTTTTTATTGCATTTTTTATTTTTTCTTCTTTTTCTAATTTTTTTCTTTCTATTTCTTTTAATTCTTCTTTTCTTTTTTTTTCTAAAGCTTTTAATCTATTTTCTTCTTTTTGTTCCATTTCTTTTTGTCTATTTAATTTCTTTTTTAATTCTTCTTTTAAATTATTTTCTATTTTCTTTTTTATTTCTTCTTGTTTAAGTTTATTTTCTTCAAGTTTTTGTTTTTTTTCTTCTTCATATTTTTTTTGTTTTTGTTTTTCTTCTTTTTCTAATTCTTTCTCTTTTTTTTCTCTTTCTTTTATTTTTCTTTCTAAATCTTCTTTTTCTTTTTTTAATCTTTCTCTTTTTTCTTTATCTTTTTTTTTCATATATTCATCTTTTTCTTTTTTTATTTTTTCTCTTTCTTCTTTTAATTTTTCTTCTTTTTCTTCTTGTAATCTTAATTTTTCATCATTTCTAAATTTAATTTCTTGAGTTTTATATGCATTATCAATTATATTTTTTATTTCTCCAATTTGTTGTTTTTTCATTATTTCTATTTTTTCCATTTCTCTTTTTATTATTGTGCTTTCAAAATCATTTTTTTTTTTTTTATTATCATTATCACTATTATTATATTCATTTTCTTTTACTTTTTCTTTTTTTTCATCTTCTATCATTTCATTTCTTAATTGTTTTGCTTTTTTTATTTTATCTTCTCTTCTTTTATTATAATGTTCATATCTTTTATCTTGAATTTCACTTGATGCTTCACTTAATTCTGGATGCATTTCTAAATATTTTTCTTTAGTTATTTCATATAATTTTTCTTCTCTTATTCCTAATTGAGCTAATGCTAATTTTGAATGTGGTGATTTAAGTCTTTCTTTTCTATTCGAATAATTTATTGTTTCTAAAGTTTTTGGCTCTGATTCATCATTTTCTTCATCTGACATTATTTTTTTTTTTAATTTTTTGTCATAATTGTAACTTATTAAAATTTAATTTAATTATTTTTATTTAATATATAATTTATTAATTAAATAAATTAAAAATTTATATCTAAAATAAATAATAATATAAAAAAATTATTATAAGAAATCTGATTGGTCAGATTCAATTTAAAAATAGTCAAAACCTATAATAAAAGTAAAAAAAATAACTTCACCCAATAAACCAAAAAAAAAATTAGAAAACAAAAATAAAAAAAAGAAAAAACCACTATAAATAATAAAATATTTTTTTATATTAAAAAAAAACCTTTTTTATTAAAAAAAATTTTTAAAAAAACCCATCAAAAAAAATTATGAAAATTTCCTTATTTCTTATCACTCATTTCCACAACTTTTTCAATTTTCATAGCTTCCATAACAGTAACAGTAATTTCTTTTCCTTCATCCAAAGCAGCTTTAATTCTTTCAGTTAATTTATTATCATTTTCAGTTTCATCAGGGCATTTTAAATCTTGTCTAGTATTACCATTTAAATCCATTAAAGTTAAATAATTCTCATCATCACAAGCAATAACAGTCCATTCAGTTCTTTTAATATTAGGAACTTCAACATTATGAGAAGTTGGTACTGAATCTTCATATTTTTTCCCATTGAAAATATCAATTCCTGTTATTGATGCTTTTGCATGACCATGTTTTCCTGTTTTTGATGTACTATAATCTACTACTTTACATGGACGACCTTGAAATACCATATAACCATTCTTTTTTATTGATCCTACTGCCATTGGATATGTGTCTGATGCTCCTGCATCTGTGTGCTCAAAATGCTCGTCATGCTCGTGGTCACTCATTTTTTTTATATGAGTTTAGATATTTTTTTTACTTTTTTTTGCTTTTTTTTTTTATTTTTTTTAAAAAAATATTATTTTTTATTTTTTTGAAAAAAAAGAATTAAATATTAAAATAAGATTTTATTTATATTTATATATTGTCATTTTCTAATAGGTAAGAATATATTTTGGATTCTTCTGTTATTTCATTTAAGGATAAACAAAAGTCGTTTCCTATTTTTTTGTATCTTTCTATTGAAAATGGAAAAAATTTTTGTGAAATTATTGGTGAAGTATAAGAAGTCATTGAAGTTTCTAAACAATATGACAAATCTATTCCAAATTCATTTTTTAAAATTGCTCTTCCTGTTTTAATTTTACTTTGATTTATTTTATTTATACAATTATTAATATCAAAATTATTATTAATTCTCTGATAATTTCTCATAAAAACTTTTTCATAATTTTGAACATTTTCTTTTTGACAACCATATAAAAAAAAATTAGACTTACTTGAGTGACCATGAAAATCACAATAAAAATAAATATTTCTATTTTTCAAAGTTTTTCTAATTAATTTTTTAATATTTAAAACACATTTTGAAAATTTATTATCTGGCTCAACCCACATTCTATTTAAATCTCTTCCTTTTAAATTATATCTATAATTTCCAAAAATAACACCATCAACATTAATCATTGGAACTATTTTAAATATAAATTTATTTCTTAATGATTTACTAATAGAATTTTTTGGATTTATTAAAAAATTTATAACACCTTGAATTACATATGAAGATGATGTTTCACCTGGATGAATTCTTGATGTTAATAAAATACATTTTCTCTTTGATATTTCATGACTTTCTGAAAGAAAATTTGTTATTATTATATAAGGAATATTATTGTCATTACAAGATAAACCAATTGAACCAAATTTAATATAATTTTTATATATATCTGAATTTAATGTATTTAAATATAATCTTAATTGAGTATATGTATAAGGGTAACAATATGCAAAATAATATTTTGTATTATATTGATATTTAAATGAGAATGTTAAAGTAAAATATGATTGATATTCATTTTTTAATTTTTCATTTTTAATTCCATTATTATAACAAAAAACATTATAAGTATTTCTTGACCATTTATTAATTGAACAATCATACATTACAACTGGACATTGTGAGTTAAATTGAGATTTATCTTTTTCCATATTTATTAAATTAAATTTTAATACATTTTCATTATCATATATTCCATTATTTAAAGGTTTATTAATAATTACTGAAAAAAAAAACCATTGATAAGTTTTCATTCCTCCATATTCAGGTCTAATTAATAAATCATATTCATTTAATTCTTCTAATTCAATTACCATTCTTAAATTCCCATTTTCAAAATCAGAATCAAATATTATTTCATCACTATTTATAAATGATTTTTCTCTTTTTGGAATAAAGGATAAATTCTTTTCTAATATTAATATTTTTAATAAGTCATTATATGAGTTTATATATTCATAATCATCTTTAAATGTTTTATCATGAAATACAACTTTGAGCTTATTTGATTTAGAATTATCTAAATTATTTTGATTTATATTTTGATATTTAAGAATATTTTTTTTATTTATTTTAATTGCATCAGTACATAAAATTGTATTTTTATTTCTATTAAATGGTATTTCATTGGATGTATTTAAAACTAATTTTTTATATTCATTAAATTTTGTTTGCATAAAATTTAATTTAAATACATTTTAATTAAGAATTTTATCATTATAAAATAAAAAAAAAAATAATTAAATATCTAAAAAATATGATAAACCCATTAACAGGAGGTCTTGAATTTATAAAGCATGAAAAATCAAAAACCGAATCTGAATTCCCAGACTTAAATGAAAATTTCTGTCCAGTAATGTCAACATTATCAACAGAAGAAAAAATAAAATTAGTAAAAGAAGTAGGAGAAGAAATAATAGGAGAAAGTGATCTTGCTCAACTTTTTGAAAAAAAAACAACACCAATAGTATACGATGGTTTCGAGCCATCAGGTCGTATGCATATAGCACAAGGTGTTCTCCGTGCAATAAATGTAAATCGTTTAACAAAAGCAGGATGTATATTTTATTTCTGGGTAGCAGATTGGTTTGCTCAAATGAATAATAAAATGGGAGGTGACTTAGAAAAAATTCGTACAATAGGTCGTTACTTTGTTGAAGTATGGAAAGCAGCTGGAATGGATTTAAAGAATGTAAAATTTTTATGGGCAAGTGAGGAAATAAATAAAAAAGCAAAAGAATATTGGCAAAATGTAATTAATATAGCTACACATAATAATGTAAAAAGAATTATTCGTTGTTGTCAAATTATGGGGAGAAAAGATAATGAAGCTTTAACTGCTGCACAAATTATGTATCCTTGTATGCAATGTACTGATATTTTTTTCCTTGGTGCTGATATTACTTCATTAGGAATGGATCAAAGGAAAGTTAATATGCTTGCTAGAGAATATTGTAATGAAACTCATTCTAATGAAAAACCTATTATTGTCAGTCATCATATGTTAAAAGGTTTATTGAAAGATGCTGAAAAAATGAGTAAAAGTATACCTGAAACTGCAATTTTTGTTGAAGATTCTAAAGAAGATGTTAATAGGAAAATTAAAAATGGATATTGTCCTGAAAAGAATATTAATGATAATCCTATATTTGATTATATTAAATATATTATATTTCCTAAATTTGAAACTTTTGAATTATTAAGAGATGAAAAAAATGGAGGGAATAAAGTTTATAATAATCTTGAGGAATTGTCTAATGAATATATTGAAGGGAAAATTCATCCTATGGATTTAAAAAATAGTGTTGCTAAAGTTATTAATGATATTTTAGAACCTATTAGATTACATTTTCAAAATGATCCTTATGCTAAAAAAGTTCTTGAATTGGTTAGAAGTTATCAAATTACTCGTTAAAATTTTTTATAGATTATAAAATATAATTAATTATAAATTTTTAAATAATTTTTATTAATTTTATTTTTTGTTTTATTTAGAATATTTTTATTAAATTAAATAAATGGTTAAATATTTAATTTTTAAAAATATAATTATTTAAAATAATTCATTGATTTTTATTAATGAGTAGAGGATGCTGCTTTAAATGTTTATGGAATATTTTTTGTTGTGGTTGTTGTAGAAAAACTTCCCTTCAAATAATAGATGAATCAACTCGTTTATTACCAAAGAATGATTTGACAAAAAATTTAATAGAAAAAACACAAATAAATTGTTTTGGTGCAGTTCCTTTTAATTCAAGACAAATAAATGGAAAAGTAATAAAAATTGTATGTGGATTAAGTCATTGTTTATTATTAATAAAAGAAAATAATGTTAAAAATTTATATGGTTTTGGTTTAAATGATGAAGGACAATTAGGATTAGAAATTCAAAATGCTTCTCAAGATAATCAAGATACATATTTTAGAATCAATATTCCTCAAAATATTATTCATATTCAAAATTATGAAATAATTGATATTGCAGCAGGAGATAATTTTTCTATTATTTTAATAAGAGATAATCAAGGAAATAATAATAATATAAATGAAAATAATATGATTATGAATGAAAATAATATTAATAATTCAAATTATCATTTAATTAAATTTGGCATTGATGAAAATGAAAAATATCGTTTTGGTATTTTACCAAAAAAAACTTATATTAAAGAAATAAATTTACCAGAAAATAATATGCAAATAAAACATATTTATGCATTTGGAAAAAGAATAATAATTCAAAAAAGTAGTAATGATAATAAAGAAATTTTATATTTAGGAGGAATGGATTTCTCAGGTTTTGAATTAGATGGTTTTGAATTATTAGATTTTAACGAACAAAAATTTTTAAATACAAAAATTAAAAATTTATGTTTAGGAACAAATCATTGTATAATATTAGACGAAGAAAATAATTTATATGGAATTGGTGATAATACATATGGTGAATTAGGAGGTTCAAAAGTAAATGTAAATTCCTTTTCATTATTAGATAAAGAATTATTATCAAAAATTTGGTTTCAAAATGCAGATAAAAAAAAATTTTCAAATAAAAATGAATTTCAAATAAAAAAAATTGTATGTGGAGCAAGACATACTTTAATATTATCAAATGATGGTAAAATCTTTTGTTTAGGTGATAATAGTGAAAATCAATGTTATGGTTTAGAAACAAGAATACAAAAACCAATTAAATTAGAATTAGGAATTGAAAAAGAAATTGTTGATGTTTATTCTGGTTATACTCATAATTTAATTATAATAAAAAATGGAGATAAAGAAGAAATTTTAACTTGGGGTGATGCATCAATGGGAAAATTAGGTTATAATGAAGAACATTTATCTCAAAGTAATCCTAAAGAAATTTTAGCTTTGAAAGAAAAATGTGTTAATTATGTTTGTTTAGGTTTTCAAATGAGTGTTATTGTTACTGGAAGTAGTCAAAATGCTTTGTTTAAAAAATAAATTTTTCTTTTATTAGTTTAAATATTTAAAAATATTTAAATAAAATATTTTATTTTTTTAATTTTCTTTTTTAATTATTTATATTATTGATTAATTTAAATATATTTTATTTAATTGAATTAAAAAAAAATGAGTATTAAATTTATTAGAGAAACTAAAGAGAAAAATTGGGATTTTTATCCTGAGGAAGATTATAGAAATATAAATAAGCTAATTATTCAAAATTATTTTCGTGGAGAATATAAAATGGAAAAAGATAAATTTTCAATGCTTTATTCTCCAAGAATTACTGAGACAGAAATAAAAAAAAAACCGAAACTTCTAACAAATGGATTACCGTCTGCATTTAATTACCAGTAAATTTAAATTTTGGTTATATAATTTATTTAGAGAAAATAATAAATTTTTACCTAAAAATTTATTCGAAAAAAGATTTAACAAAACTTTAAAAGAAAAACAAAATTATCAAAATTCAAATGATGAAAATTCATTAAATTTAAAAAATGAAGAGAATAATTATTCAGTTAAATTAAGTTTAACAAAACCTTTTCATATATCTGGAAATAATAAAATAAGGCCTCTAAGTAATTATATTGAAAGTAGTTCAAGAAGTATAAAAAATAATACAATTGAAAATTCACAAAAAAAAGAACTTAATATGATTGAAAATAATAATATTTCTTATAGTAAAACTTATTTAAGTTATAATATGAATATTCCATTTATTCAAAGTAATGAATATAAAAATATATGTAATAATAATTATATTCATGACTTTAATTTGGATAATGGAATTATATATAAAACAAAAAATGGATATGAATATTTATTATATATACCTACATTTGATTTGTTTATGATTAAAAATGTAAAAAGTATTTATTATCAAAATATAATAGAGAAAATTAATGAATGGAATAATCTAAATAATAATAAAAACTATTTGAAGATATATAAAACAATTGAAAATAAAAATGAAGATGATATATCTATATTAATAGAACAACCTTTAGGTTATACTTTAAATGATATTATAAATTCAATTGGTTTTTTTGATAATGAAATGATGAAAAAAATTATTAATAAAATTATTTTGAATATCCCAAATGAAATTAATGAAAATAATAATCAATTTTGTGCTTGTGATTTAATATTTGATATGAATAATAAATTAAAATTTATTCCTCCTATAATTAGAAATATTCATTCATCTCATAAGTTATGTAATTGTAAAATTACTCTTTTAAAATTATCAAAAATTTTTAATATTAAAATAAATACATTTTTCTGTTTAGGAATGATTATTCTTAAAATGATTTCTGGAAATATGAAAATATCTTCCTTTAAATTGTTATTTTTAAATTATGAAAAAATAAAAAATGAATCTCAATGTTGTTTATTACATACTTTATTATATATTGAAAATAAATTTATGGATAAAAATCAATTTCTTTTGAAAGATTTATTAAAATTATATCCAAAGGATATAGTTAATTTTCTTTGTTTATGTACATCTTTTTATCAAACATCTATCAAGAATATTATTGATCATTATTGGCTTATTGAAAAAAATAATAAATATCAAAGAATTCTACTTAGTTTTGGTGAAATATTAAATCTAGTTCAAAATAATTATTCAGAAAATAATTTCAAAACTTTTGATGAATTCTATAATAATTTTGATAAAATTTATAAAAAATTAAATCATAAATTCACTCAAAATTTCAAAGAAAAATTAATAAATAAAAAAAATGAAATTTTATTTATAAGTAAATCTTATAATATCGAAAAAGAAGTTGCTGTTTCAAAAAAAGAAGACGAATTAGAAAAGAAAGAAGATTATTTAGCGGAAACAATAGCTCGCCAAATAACCGAGCTTGAGCGTGTCGCTCAAATGTCCAGAGAAGAAGCAAAAGAGACTTTGCTTAATCAACTTAAAGATGAACTTGCTGCAGAACAGGTTCAGTTGATTCGTGAAAACGAAGTAAAGATTAAAGAAGCAGCAGAAGAAAAATCCCGTGAAATATTATCGCAAACAATGCAAAGATGTGCTATTGAACAGGTTATTGAAACCAGTGTTTCCGTAGTATCACTTCCGTCTGATGAAATGAAGGGTAGAATAATCGGTCGTGAAGGCCGCAACATCAGAACACTTGAAACTTTGACAGGAGTTGATTTGATTATTGATGATACTCCGGAAGCTGTCGTTCTGTCTTCTTTTGACCCAGTAAGACGTGAAATTGCAAAATTAACCATAGAAAAACTTATACAAGACGGCAGAATACATCCTGTCAGAATAGAAGAAGTTTATGAAAAATCCGTAAAGGAAATTGAAAACAAAATCAAACAAGAAGGTGAACGGGCTGCCGTTGACCTCGGAATTATGAACCTTAACAAAGAGCTTTCAAAAACACTTGGACGCTTATATTATAGAACAAGCTACGGTCAAAACGTGCTGAAACATTCGATTGAAGTTGGACAAATAGCCGGAATGCTGGCTGCAGAACTCGGTTCGGATGTTAAAAGTGCAAAACGTGCCGGTTTACTGCATGACATCGGAAAAGCGGTAGATCAGGAACAAGAAGGCACTCACGTTCAACTTGGTGCTGAGCTTGCTCGCAGATATGGCGAAAAAGAACTTATTGTTCATGCAATTGAAGCTCATCATGACGATGTTCCCGCGAACACACTGACTGATGCGCTTGTCAAAATTGCCGATACCATTTCTGCCGGCCGCCCGGGAGCAAGAAGAGACACGCTTGAAATCTATATTAAACGCCTCAAAAAGCTGGAAGAAATTGCAAACAGCTATGAGGGTATTAAGCAGTCTTTCGCTGTTTCGGCTGGTCGAGAGGTTAGGGTTGTAGTTCAACCAACTGTGTTTGATGATGTTGCAAGTGCAAAATTGGCTCGTGATATTGCAAAACGCATTGAGGATGAACTTGAGTATCCCGGACAAATTCGAGTAACAGTAGTAAGAGAAGCTAGAGTTACCGAAATTGCCAAATAAAGGCAATTTTCAATGCAGAATAAACTTAAAATATTATTTATAGGTGATATAGTAGGTCGCGCCGGCAGGTGTGCAGTAAAATATTATCTTGAAAAAAATAAAGCCGGCTACGATTTTGTTATCGCAAATGCCGAAAACGCCAGCCATGGTTTTGGTTTGACTAAGAAAAACCATGATGAATTAGTAGAATATGGTATAGACTGCCTCACCTCAGGCAACCACATTTGGGATAAAAAGGATATCTTAACTTATATCGATGAAAGTCCTGTTTTAATACGTCCTTATAACTACCATAAATCAGCTCAGGGTGTAGGTTATCGAATATTTAATGATAAAATAATTGTTATTAATTTGCTCGGCAAAACTTTTATGCCGCCGATTAACTGTCCGTTTGATGCAATAGAAACATTGACACAAGAATTGAATCGAAATTATGATTTAAAAAATATGGTAGTTTTGGTTGATTTCCATGCGGAAGCGACGGCGGAAAAACAATGTTTTGCAAAATATGCGGCAAATCTGGGTGTAAATTGTGTTATAGGTACTCATACCCATGTGCAAACTGCCGATGAAACAATTTTGGATAATACAATTGCATATATTTCCGATGTTGGTTTTTGCGGAAGTAAAAATGGCGTAATCGGAATGGAATACGAAGGCTCGTACAGAAGACTCCTGACTTCTATTAACGAGCGATTCGAAGTTGAAGTTTCCGCTCCCTACGTTTTCAATGCCTGTGAAATTACATTTAAAAATTCAAAACCCGAAAAAATTAAAAGAATAAATATCGAATATAATAACCAAGAAACGGAGTGTGAAAATGAAAATTGATTTACATATTCACACTACATACTCTGACGGCGTGTTGAATCCTGAGCAAATTGTAGATACTGCAATTGATTGCGGACTTGATTGTATTGCTCTGACTGATCATGACAACATTTTATCCTGGGATATAGCTGAAAAATATATAAACGAAAAGAATTTAAATCTTCAAATTATTCCGGGTGTGGAAATTAACACTTTATACAAGGGTTTTGAAGTCCATATTCTGGGTTATTTCATGGATAAAAACGATGATGATTTTATTAATATGATAAATGTTCAACAAAAGGCCAGAATAGAACAAACTCACAAAATTATAGAACTTTTAAACAAAAAAGCGGGTCTTAAAATAAAATTCGAGGATGTTCAAAAACTTGTTGCCCCAAAAGGCTCAATAGGCAGACCTCATATAGCTCGTGCAATAACGTCTTGCGGCGGAAGTGCCAATGTTATGGAAGCGTATGCTAAATTTATAAACAATAATTCCGATGTTTATGTTGAAAGAAAAACCGTTTCGCCCCATGATGCGGTTGAGATAATTTCAGAAGCAAAAGGAATACCGGTTTTTGCTCATCCTATTGATGTTGATATAGCAGACGATTTGACACGTGAGCTTGCAAATTGCGGGTTGAGAGGTATTGAAGCATATCACAGAAAACACTCTCCCGCTGCAGTTGAACATTTTTCTACACTGGCTGAAAAGTACGGTTTGATTGTTACGGGCGGTTCTGATTTTCATGCCCCTTCTTTAAATCACGGCACTATTCTTATGGGCAAAAATTTCGTACCTGACTGGGTGTATGACAAACTCATTCTCGAAAAGAAAAAAATCGAGTTAGCATAATATCAAAATTAACTTAAAAGATAGTTATGGAGGCAAATATGATATTGGTTACGGGCGGAGCAGGTTATATCGGCAGCCATTGCGTTTTGGCATTAATGGAAGCGGGGTACAAAGTTATTGTGTTCGACAATCTTTCTACCGGTCACATTGAATTAATTGAAGAACTGAAAAAATACGGCGATTTTAAATTTATAAAAGGCGATTTATTAAATTCCGAAGATGTTAAACTTGTTTTTGAAGAAAATATTGAAGCCGTGGTTCATTTTGCCGCATTATCAAGAGTGGAAGAATCAACAAAAGAACCTATGAAATATTATTACAACAATGTTTGCGGTACTCTGAATTTATTGAGAGAAATGATTAATAAAAACGTTAAAAAATTGATTTTTTCATCCACTGCAGCAATATACGGCGAGCCTCAATATACACCGATTGATGAACTTCATCCTGCTAACCCTATTAATCCGTATGGAAATACAAAATTTATTATAGAGAGAATTTTGGATGATTTCGATAAGGCATACGACCTGAAATCCGTTCGCCTGCGTTATTTCAATGCTGCAGGTGCAGACGGCAAAAATCGTACCGGTGAATGGCATGATATTGAAACGCATTTGATTCCGAATATTCTAAAATCTGCTATCGAAAAAGACAAAGTTTTTAAAATTTTCGGTACAGATTACAATACAAAAGACGGTACTTGTGTTAGAGACTACATTAATGTAGAAGATTTGATATCAGCTCACATTCTTGCGCTAAAGTATCTGCTGGAGGGTAATAACACAAATTATTTTAATCTCGGTACAAATCAAGGCAGCAGTGTAAAAGAAGTTTTTGAATTGTGTCAGGATATTTTGGGTAAAAAAATAAATATAGAAAATGAAAAAAGACGCCCCGGAGACCCCGAAGTTCTTATAGCGGACAACAAAAAAGCAAAAGAAATTTTAGGTTGGGAAAATAAAAAAACTCTTTTAGACAGTATCAAAACAGCAAATGAATGGGAAAATAAGCTGAAAGATGAAATCAGAAAATATTGAAATCGGAAAAATATACAAACACTATAAAGGTAATTTATATAAAGTTATTGCACTTGCAAAACATTCTGAAACTGCAGAAGATATGGTGGTTTATCAAAATATCGAAAAGGGTGATATCTGGGTACGCCCGAAATCAATGTGGAGTGAAATTGTAGGTGATAAAATAGCAAGATTTACTTTGGTTGAGTAATTAAAAAGTAGTAGTTAAAGCTGATTTAATATTTTAATTTTCAATAGCAAATTTTTAAATTTTTGTGTTTTATATTGTCGTGTTGGTTATTGATAATTTTTAGATAATAAAAATGATATTGCCATTTTTAACATCTGTATTAAGCAATGTAAAAATCAATAAAATCTTAAGCAAAAATTTTTGTTTACATTACTTGTTCAGAGCAAGAAAGGTTGTTAGATGAATATATACACTATTGTTTCTCCGTTAACGATACAATCGCCTAATGCAAGAAATAATGTTAAACTTTCTTTTGGCGGTTCGGTCGAAGATAATATTAAAATTTTACAAAGAACAAATAATACCAAGCAACTTCCGGCTTTAGGTGAAAGTGATATTGCAGATATTTTGTACTACTTTGGCTATGACAAAGTATCTAATGGTAATCATATGCAATTTAAAAATCAGTACGGTTATACTACAGGAGTTGCTAAGGAGCATAAGGGAACCGCATACAATGATACAATAAGAAAAATTGTACGCGGACTGAAGCTGCTTGGTGAGTTTCATAATGAATTAATTATGTTGGAGAATGAACCAACCCCTGAAGAAATAATTAGAATAAGAAAAGAAATAGAAACTAAGCCTCGAAGAGAAGGACATAAAAATAAAAACCGTTATGCACTAAAAATGGCTGCAGAACAAGAATATGAAATGGATGAAGTTGCTGAGGCAGGCCGGAACGCAACGGCAAAAACAGATTTTTATACCGCAATAGCAGAACACAGAGCTGCAATTGACGATTTTCGAGAAAAACTAAATACATTCAGAGCCAGTTTTGATGAAATAAACAGTTATTTTCAGGAAAACCAAGGCAAATACAGTGATGAAGAAACAACATCTACGGGAAGAATATTAGATGATGCCGATAATAAAATTGCGGCATTTGAAAGAAAAATAAGTGCGCTTAAAGGCGCAGGCAATATTGATGAAAACGGACTGCAAGGATTAAGGAATTTAAAAAGTGAAATTGAACGAATTTTAGGTTCCGCAAAAGCGAACTTATCAGTTCTTGAGGACAAATATCTAGCGATATTAGATGAAGTAGGCGCAGAAGAAAACCAAAAAAAAGAAGCCATAGAAAATCTCAAAAATAAAATTGCTGAATACTACGATATCATGAAAGAAATGTATATAGAACTTAAACAAGAAGCAGACGAATATTGGCAAATGTTCTGTGATAATAAATATTATATAGTCAATGGAAATGAATCGGGTAAATTAGAAACTGCTTTAAAAAGAGTTAAAGATAGGATTGGTAGATTAGAAGACAGAAAAAATAAGTTTCTCGTCTACGAAAAGGATAATAGGTCAATTCAAAATTATGAAGGGAAACTTAATACAGTAAAAAACATTATTCGTGATATGATAAAAGTTTACAATGAATCTCGAGAAACTTATGCTTCAGTGGACAATGAGCTCGCTCCAATTTTAGAAGCAAGTAATACAGAAATGGCGGTACACAATCAAAAAAGATTTGCTGCTATAGAAGAAAAATTCATGCAAAAAACCGATGCCGAAAAATCAGATAAACAGCCGGTTATCGGAGAAGTAAAACCCATTGAAGTTCAGGCAGGTGAAGAAGAGCAACAAATTCCAGCCGAACAAGAAAGTGCTGAAGATGCCGAAAAACAAGAGGTTCAAACAACAACATCAATAATACCTTATACTCAACCGATATATAGAATTGGCGATGGCGGAGAACCAAGTAAAGCTGTAAAAAGAGAGCTGCAAGGTCTTCCGAGAAAAGCAGTCAGATTACAAGCCAAATCCAATAACGGCAATATAATAAAATTTTCAGAAGTGCTTGCTAAAAAAATAGCACCTCTGGAATACGCAGAAACAATCAGATTGATGACCAATCTTGTCAGACGTTATATTAAAGATTATGATTTAGAATCAAACAAGGGTACCGATAATGCTTCTTTGATTTTTATTAACAGTATTGCGAACAAAGTTCAACAATCAAACGAAGGACAGAGAATTAAAAATGCAACAAGATTTGCTTTTTTGGATTGTGTTTATAACGCTTCCTCTAATGCTGACAGTCAAATATATAATCTTGATTCTAAAGCAGCAAAAGAACTGTTTGACAAGATACAACAGGGTTTAAGTGAAATATCTGTAGTATCAGGCGGAAAACAGATAAAAATATCACTTAATAATCCACCCGTAGAAAATGAAATAAATTGTTTGATCGGACTGTATAACATTAAAATGGATTACAGTGATGAAATTGATAAAGTTTTGAATAAGATTTTAGAATATGCTCCGGAAGATGCCGGAGAGTGTAAAGAAAATGCAAAAGAGTACCTGAAACTTCATGGTATGTATTTTGAAGCATTGGCAAAACCATACTGTGATAAACAATTAAAAAGAGCACTTCTTGAATTGTTCTGGACAGGTTATGATAAAAAATACGGTACGGAATTTGCGCAAGAAACTCTCAATAACTATAATACTAAATTGTCCGAACTTTACAAAGCACAAATTCGAAGAAAAAAAGAATCTATATTTACAAGTATAGATTGGAACAAAGGATTAAGGGAGACTGAATAAAATGAAGATTAACTTAATTAATAATGTTGGTAACAACAGTTTAATAAAATATCATACTGCAAAAACTTCTCAGGGTACAAATCCCGAATGCGGGAAAAATATAAGCGCAGATAGTTTCGCATATCCTAAAAACTATTATTTATCATTCCAACGAAAAAGCCTTGAAGAAATATTGGAAACAAGCAAAGATGATATACCGCTAACTGTTAAAAATTATATTGACAGTCAAAAATTCCTTCAGTCTGAAGAAGAATTTGAAAAATTCAAAGAACAGGGTATTTTCAGTATTCAAATGCAAGCATTTGAAAACCTAAGACATTGCAAAACCGTAGCCGATATAAAGGCAGCGTTTCCTAAAGAACCCTATTTTAAAGATTTAAAAGAATTAAAAGATGTTTCGATAAAAGATAGCAGTTTATTTGGTTTGTTGCGTAATCTGCAGGAGCAGGGTGTTCAAATTATGGAGTCCGATACAGATATAACAACATTTATAGTAAGAAAGATATTTCTTGAATGTAAGATGTATAAAGATGTATTTCAAGAATTATGTGATGCTCTGACGGATGATGCAAAACAAGGCAAAGTTGGAGAACTGTTAGAAAATGCCAACAAGAGTAACTCGCAAATATATCTTCCGCTGGGTATTAAAACTCCGAATGGCAGAGTGTACGGAGCAAGTGTAAAATTCTGCAATCCCGATTATGTACCTGTGAGAAAATCCATTTACGATATTGATGCAAAAGGTACTAATGAAAGAATTGAAAGATTTCTCAGAAGTAAAGATCCGCAACAAAGTTATACAATGAAAGATGCCTGGAACCAATGCAAGGACATAAGAGAAGCGCTTTCGGAATTTTTGACACAATGCATGAATGAATCTGACCCTTACAATCTCAAAATACAGCAAAATAGTGATTTGACTGTTTATGATGCAGATATGTATTCAAAATTAAGTGATATTATGGTTGCATTTTGGGAAAAATATCCTGAATATAAGAAGAAATTAAGCGAAGAAATTCAAACAGCTATTGCGCGATACAACAGTATTGCCGCTTCAGGCGAAGATGCATTAAAAAAACACATGGAAAGCATAGATAGAATAAGTACTCAAATAAGAAAAGAGATTCAAGCAAACAAGAAGAACCAGATTCTTAAATATGAAGATGCAAAAAACCTTTTATCTATTGCAGTAAAAGGGGCAAATATTTTTGAATTCGCATCTAACAGTGTAGTTCAGGATTGTACTAATCTTCTGTTCTCACAATTGTCTCAAGAAGACAAACAAACTTTGGAAGGAGATTCCAATACTGATGAATTTAATAGACTCGTACCCAAAGGGATATTGAACACATTAAGAAAAACAATGGAGACGGAAGAATATAGAAAAATTTCCTATGCTAATTATATTGCGTTGCTCAAAGGTGTTTTAAACAGTAATCTGAGCGCGGAGGAAAAAGATGAAATAATCAAAGAAGCTCAAACTTCGCTTTCCGGCGCAGCAAAGAAAATCACAACCGAACCCGTATCTCAAGCGATTAATTTTGAGCAAGTAGAAACTGATTATAACAGATACAAGGCACCATTATACAAAACGCAAATCACTACTATAACACAAGAGCTTATGAATGGAAGCGGTGCGGGATTTGCACCCGAAGAACAGTCGAGTCTTGAAGCATTAATAAGAGAACAAGGCAGATATGCAAAACTGATTACAGGCGGAAGTAAATTAAAACAGCTTGTCGAATTATTAGTTCTCAAAGAATACGATAAAATATACGGCACAGAACATGCGCAAGAAGCTGCAAAAACAATAGGAATTGATAACATAGCCGAAAAGGCGTTAGAAGAAATATATACAATCGACCTGAGTAAGTTATTAAATTGGTAAATTACAGTATTTCTAATGCTATATCAACTTTTCCGAACGGAGCGCTGATTTGGTAACCTTTTACATATGGTGATATTTTTTCTCAAATTAATTGTTGGTATTTTGCTTGAATATCTTGTTTTTTAAATTTTTTATATCATCTGCAAACATTATGATTAACACAATAAATATTATAAGCAAGCCAAACATTAAATTTACCGTGCTTGCCTGTGATTCAAGTTTATATAGATATTTTTCATGATTATTAAGATATTCTTTAAACCAATTTATATTTTTTTCGCAAATACTGTTTACATATTCCGGATATTTCGGACTTAGAAAACCTTCAATATAAAAAATGAATGGTTCTGTTCCATCTATACTGACATATAATCCATAATCCGAGCCGCCTTTTGAATTTGAATATAGTTTAAGTTGGCAAGAAAATTCCGAATAAGGCGTTAGTGTAATTTTTTTATTTACATTAAATATTCCGAAATATGTTCTATCGATATTACAAACCATTTGATGATTACAGAGCATAACTTCTTTTGTCGGATGAAAATATGCAATTACAATGAATGAAATCAACAGTACCGCTATTTTAACAATAAAACCCATTTTGGTTGTACCCGTGTTTGTATTAAATGAATTAATGCCCAGAGCATAATTTTCACGGGTTTTCGTATATTGTTGTTTGAGTTCGTTACATTTTTGCATATCTTTTTTGTATTTATTAAATTGCCCCAGTGCCATGTATGCTTTACCTCTGGCAGAATAATATTCTTCTAAGTATGGGTTTAATTGTATTGCTTTTGTGTAGTGTTTAATTGATAATTCGTAATCCTTTACTATAAACAAGACGCTTCCAATTGCGGCATAGTATTCATCATTTTTCCTATTTTCTTTGTTGAAATTATTAATCAAATTTAATGCTGACCTTAAATCTCCTGTATGTGCGTAGTTTTCAGCACAAAGTGCGGTATATTCAAAATAATTCGGCGCATCTTTTATTAAAATCTTGTAATCATTAATAGCATTTTCATACTTTTCAAAGAGTGAATATAATAAAGCTCTTCTTTCCAGTGCGTACACGTTAACCGGGTTTTTATTCATAAAATCAGAACACAACTCGAACTCTTTTTCCTGTAGAGTTTTACTTTTTAATATTTCATTTGAATTGTAGTCGAAGTCGTTTTGCTTTAAGTATTCCCTGTATATCGCTCTTGCTTTGCTTGTCCATTCTAATCTCTCAAACTGTTTATCTTCTATTTTAAGATTTTTTTTATCCCGTTCAAGCTCCATTGATGTATAGTAAATAAATATAATTATTCCTACGCCAAATGCAATAGGCAAATAAATAATAGCTGTAGCTAAAAAATCCGGCATAACAGACTCCAAAAATACTAATTCTTTGAAAATATTAACATACTAGCTTTTTAAAAAACATCATATAACTTAATTAAAGTATCTGAAGCGCTATATCAACTTTTCCGAACGGAGCGCTGATTTGGTAACCTTTTACATATGGTGATATTTTTTCTTTTATTTCATGTGCAATTTCGATTCCGTATTTCAGGCCATCTTCTTTTGTTTTTGCTTTTTCCATTTTGGTAATTATGCTATCGGGTATAAATACACCCGGAACTTCGTTTTTAAGAAATAAAGCATTTTTCAAAGATACCAAAGGCCAAATTCCCGCAACAATTGGTAAATCAATTCCTTTCTTGCTCGCTTTATCAAGAAAAGAAACAAGGGCATCGGAATCAAAAACAGGCTGAGTAATTGCGTATTCCGCTCCTTCGTTAAATTTGTTTAAAAAGTGATTTAGTTCTTTTTCTATATCTATGGCACAGGGGTTTGCTCCGACTCCTATTAATATTGATGTAGGAGGATTAATAAGGTTTCCTGCGACGTCTGAGCCGTGATTTAAGTTGTGAACAACTTTAGTAAGACCGACTGCATCAATATCAAAAACAGCGGTCGCACCGGGATAATCGCCGAGTTTCGGAGGGTCTCCCGTGATAATCAAATAATTTCTCAATCCTGCCGCATATCCGCCCAACAGGTCGGATTGCATTCCAATCATATTTCTGTCTCTGCAACAGTAGTGTAAAATAGTTTCAATACCTACTTCTTTTTCTATCATAATAGCAGCCACCAAAGACGAAATTCGAGAACTTGCTCTCGGACCATCGGGAATATTGATGGCATCAATTCCTGCTTGTTTGCATTCTTTTGCTTTTTCTAACATAGAATCAAGTATAATTGAACGTGGAGGAGTGATTTCTATTGTAGTAACTTTTTTATCTGAAAAGAGTTTTTTCGCAAAGTTGCTTTTTTCTTCTTTTTTAATAACATTAACTTTTACACTGGGCGAAATTTCAACCTTTTGTATTTCAAGGTGTTTTTTTACCCCTGTTAAAGCCTTGACTGTTTTTGCCATTTCGCTTATATGCTTTGCATTAGTACCGCAGCAGCCGCCCACCCCTCTTGCACCAAGACGAATATAATTTTGAGAATAAGTTGCAAAATATTCAGGCGTGGACATATAAATCATACGACCGTCAACATTTTGAGGATGTCCTGCATTAGGTTCAACTATAAACGGTTTTGAAGTTAAGTTTATTGCATCTTCCAGTAAGGATAACATTGCATGGGGACCTATAACACAGTTCATCCCTATTGCATCAATATTATTGTTTTTATCGAGTTTTTTTATTGCTGTTTTTATATCAAGACCGTTAAGTGTTTCTTTTTCTTTTTTGCAAGCAAGTGAAGCTATTACGGGTAATTTGTATTTTTTTGCAATTTGTGCGGCAATTTCGAGTTCTTCAATATTGGAAAACGATTCAAAAATTATTCCGTCAACTCCGCCTTCGAAAAGCGCTCTAAATTGGATTTCACAGTTTTCTTTTAATTTATCAATATTTTCAACAGTTAAAGTTGTTCCTCTGGGCAAATATGGTCCAATGCTTCCCAAAACATAGACATTATCACCTGCTGTTTCCAGTGCGAGTTTAGCGCCTTGATAATTTATTTCGTATGTTTGGTTTGCGAGTCCGAATTTTTCCAATTTAAAGCTGTTGGCGCCGAATGTATTAGTTAAAATAACATCGCAGCCAGCTTTAACATAATCTGCGTGAATAGATTGAATTAATTTAGGATTTGTCAAATTTAATTCATCATAACAGGTGTTTATAAAAACACCTCTTTCATAGATAACCGTACCCATTGCACCGTCAAAAACAAGCGGGGTTTCATTCATTTTATCAATTATGTTTAACAAGTTCCTTTTCATATTCGCACGCCAATCTTTTCTGTTCTTCTTTTATGGAATTTATAAATTCAACATCATTATTAATTATTTTTTGTGCTATGGGAGCAACTTCGGAAGCTCCGTTTGTATGCACCACTACTCCGTGGTATTTTGGCGCAATTTTTAATGCTGTATGAAGTTTGCTTGTGGTTGCTCCGCCAATTAATAGTCCCGGAAGATTTATACCTTCTTTTTCCATCTGTTCCGCAACAAAAATCATTTCATCCAAAGACGGTGTAATCAATCCGGAAAGTCCTATTAAATCGGCATTATATTCCTTTGCTGCCAATAAAATATCTTTACAGCTAACCATTACGCCTAAATCAATTACTTCAAAATTATTGCATGTTAAAATCAATGACAGTATGTTTTTTCCGATATCATGAACATCACCCTTGACTGTTGCAAGAACAATTTTGCCTATGGGTTTTTGTTTTGAATTTTGAGACATATGTTCTTTTATTATGCCGACAGCATGTTTCATTACTCTTGCGCTTTTTACTACTTGAGGAAGAAACATTTTGCCCTCTGAAAATAAAACACCTATTTTATCCATTCCTCCCATAAGAGGTTTTTCTATCAGCTCAACAGGAGTGTATTTATTAAGAGCTTCTGTAATATCTTCTTTTAAATATTCGCTATTACCTTTAATGAGTGCATATTGTAATCTTTCTTCCACACTCGCGTTTCTGTTTTCGGTTTTGTTTACAGTTTGTACGGAATCTTTGTTTTCGTATTTGCTGCCAAATTCTAAAAGTTTTTCTCCCGCATCATCGGATTTATTCAAAATAACATTTTCACAAAGGGTTTTGAGCGGTTCTTCTATTTCATCATATATTTCAATCATTCCGGCATTAACAATACCCATATCCATTCCAGAATTAATTGCATGGTATAAAAATACACTATGAAGTGCTTGTCTGACGCGGTTTAAGCCTCGAAACGAAAATGATAAATTGCTTACGCCGCCCGATATCAGCACATTCGGATATTTTGATTTAATGATTTTTGTTGCTTCAATAAAAGAAATTGCATTTATATTGTGTTCTTTTATACCTGTTGCAACAGGAAAAATATTTAAATCAAAAATTATGTTTTCATCGGGGACACCCACTTTTTCTTTTAAAATTTTATAGGCTCTCTGTACGATTTCCACTCTTCTTTGCGTAGTATCCGCCTGACCTTTTTCATCAAATGCCATAACAATCATTGCTGCACCCAGATTATTTATCTCTTGTGCATGTCGGATAAACTTTTCTTCACCTTCTTTGAGACTGATTGAATTTACTATGGCTTTGCCTTGAATACATTTCAGTCCCGCTTTTACAACTTCAAACCTCGAAGAATCAACCATAAAAGGAACTTTTGCTATATCGGGTTCGGTTGCCGCGTAATTCAAAAATTCTACCATCATCTTTTTTGAATCAATCAGCCCTTTATCCATATTTATATCGATTATGTTTGCGCCGTTTTCAATTTGCTGGCGGGCAACTTCAATAGCTTCTTCAATTTTGTTTTCTTCAATGAGCTTTGCAAATTTGAGAGAACCTGCTACATTTGTGCGCTCTCCGACCATAATAAAGTTGTTGTTTTTGTTGTCGTAAACAAAAGGTTCTAATCCCGCGAAAGTACATTTTTTTTCTTTTTTAACAGGAATTCTCGGAGGAATATTTTTCAGAGCTTGTGCTATGGCTCTGATGTGTTCCGGAGTAGTTCCGCAGCAGCCGCCGCAAATGTTAATGCAGCCTTTATTAGCTAAATCCAAATAGCCCTGTGCCATAATTTCAGGAGTATCGGTATAATTTCCGAAAGCATCAGGTAATCCTGCATTAGCATACAAACTTAAATAACAGGGAATTAAATCAGAAAGCTCAATAATATGCGCTTTCATATCGGCAATTCCCATAGCGCAATTAATTCCGACAGAAAGAGGGTTTGCATATTCTATGCTGTAGTAAAAGGCTTCTAGCTGTTGTCCCGATAATGTTCTTCCTGATTTATCCGTCAGAGTAACGGATATCATAATCGGAATATTTTTATTTGTTTCTTTTAATACTTCTTTTATTGCGTATATTGCAGCTTTAGCGTTTAATGTATCAAAAATTGTTTCAACAAGCAGTATATCAACTTCTTCTTCAACAAGAACTTGCACTTGTTCTTTATATGCTTCATATAAATCATCAAAAGTTACGTCTCTGTAAGATGGATTTTCAACATCAGGAGAAATAGACGCCGTTTTTCCGGTAGGACCGATTGAACCAGCTACAAATCTGGGTTTTTCCGGTGTTGAATATTTTTTTGCTATATTTTTTGCCAAACGAACAGAAGTTCTGTTTAGCTCTTTTACCATGTTTTCAAGTTTGTATTCATGCTGAGAAATTCTGTTAGAGCTAAATGTGTTCGCTTCTATAATATCTGCGCCCGCTTCAAGAAATTGTCTGTGGATGTCTTCTATCACATCGGGTCTGGTCATGGCAAGAACATCGTTGTTGCCTTTTAAATCAACAGCGTGGTTTTTAAATGCTTCTCCTCTGAAATCATCTTCCGAAAGCTTGTATTTCTGGATATTTGTACCCATCGCACCATCGAGTATCAGAATTTTTTCTTTTAGTAAATTATTCAGCATCAAATACCTTTTAGAAAATTATAATACTATTTCTATTATGGCACAAATAACTGTATATCGTTAAAACATTAAAAACAATAAATCTAAAACATTATAAATATTGATATAATTGCTTTTTAATACATTCGTATTATTTGACATGAGATGAATTTTTGCTAGAATTCTGTTATAGCTTAAAATTGCGGTTAATAAATATAAGGATATATTAGTATTTGTTGCCGAACGGATTGAACTTATAAATGGAAAACAATAACAATAATATAAAAATTCCTGTTATATATTCATGCAACGACAAACATTCAACTCTGGCATTAGTTTCAATGACAAGTATCATGGAAAACACTAAAGCCAATATTGAATTTGTTGTACTATATTCTGAACTCAGTGAAAAAACTATTGAGATTCTTAATTCAATAAAAAAATATGAAAATTGTAATTTGATTTTTAATAAAATTGATGAATCAAAATTTGAAGGTTATAAAAATGTTTCCTGGGTAACGGTTGAAGGATGGTACAGAATTCTTATACCTGAACTGTTTCCTCAATACAATAAGGTTATATATTTAGATTGTGATACATTATTAAACGGTGATATTTCCGAATTTTATAACAATGATGTTTCAAATGTTCTGGTAGGCGCAATAAAAGATGTCTGGGGAATTGATCAGGCGGCAAAAAGAACAAAATTAAAGGATAAAGCATATTTTAATTCCGGAGTATTGCTGATTAATTGTGAGAAATGGAGAAATAAAAATATATACCAAAAAATCAATGACTATGTCCAACACAACGAATATAGCTATGGTGACCAAGATGTTTTAAATTATATAATCGCTGATGATAAAATTATGCTCTCAACCAGATACAACTTCCTTGAGGGCTGGTGGGGAAATTACAGAAATGATTATATAGGAGATGAAGTGAGTGATTATGAGGCTGCGAAAGCTAATCCTCTAATCATTCATTTCACGGGATGGAAGCCTGATAATCCGAATGCACACCATTCAATGAAAGAATTGTGGTGGAAGTATGCAAGAAAAACCTGCTGGTATGATTTAGCACAAGAAAAGAAAATACTAAAAGAAATTTATACTATACCGAAATTAGATTATAACGGAACAATTCCGATTTGTTATATTTCAGGCGAAAATGATGCTATCTATACTTTGACTTCGCTTATCAGTATTTTAGAAAACACTAAAAACAAAATCGACGTTACAATAATAGATACAGGAATAAAAGAAGAAACAAAACAATTATTTAATTCTTTAAAATATGAAAATTATAATCTGAATTTTATTGCGGCAGATAACAATAAAATTCCTGAAAAATTTCCGATACTGGATTATCTTGTATTCAAAATTAATGATTTTGTTCCTGATTTTAATAAAGCTATTTATCTTAAAAATTCAACCCTGTTAAACGGAAATATTCAGGAGCTCTATAATTATGATGTTTCTAATGTTCTTACTGCTGCAGTTCAAGACGTATGGAATACAGGCAGTTCTAAAAAAATTCAGCTCGAAGATAATTATTATTTTAGCTGCGGAGTTATGCTTTTAAATATTGAAAATATCAAAAAAGCGGATTTGTATAATAAAGCTCTTGAATATCAACAAAACAACTCCAATATGTCAGAGCAGGATATTTTGAATAAAATAATAAATAATGATAAAATCTTAATTTCTCCAAGATACAATTATATGGAAACCTGGTGGACAAATTATTATAACGAATATAAATACAACTGTTTAAGGGAATATGAAAAGGCGAAGAAAAACCCTTTGGTTATTCATTTTACCGGCTCTTTGCCGGATAAAATACAAAGCAGAAATTCATTTAATGAACTCTGGTGGAAATATCTGGAAAAAACGGATTGTTACATCAAAAAACTTGAAGAATTCAGAATGAGTTTTTATAATGAAAAGAATAATCTCATTCAAAAATCCGCACTATGCAGAAACAAACTAAAAGAAATCAATAGTAAAGCTTCAATCTAGAACTAATTGTTAATATTAAACGGATAAAAATGAACACAGACGAATCAAAAAATAATGAATATATACCGGTGGTTTACACTTTTAACGACAGATATACGTCGCTTGCTTTAACTTCTATGGTCAGCATAGCGGAAAACACTAAAGCGAACATAGATTTTATTATTATACACTCCGGCATATCTGAAAAATATATGGAATACATTGAGGGTATAAAGAAATATTCCAATTGCAAAACCACATACAAAAAAATCGATGAAAAAATATTTATTGACGCAGGCGCACTGGAAAAGCTGCCTCATTATCCCGTGGAAGTTTATTATAAAATGATGATACCGGATTTGATACCGAATTACGATAAAACAATATTTTTAGATAGCGATACACTTTGTTTAGGTGATATAAAAGAACTGTTTGATATAGATATTTCAAATGTATCTTTAGCTGCCGTTCAAGATGTTTGGTTTCCCGAAGGCAGAGAAGAATTGCCTCTGAAGAGCAAATGCTATTTTAACTGCGGTACAATGATGTTTAATTGCAAAAAAATGCGAGAAGCTGATTTTTGCAACAATGCACTTAAATCCTTGAATGGTAACCCTCTTATGAAATCCTGCTCGGAAGAAGGCATTTTAAATTATATGCTGGATGAAGACAAGATAGCGCTTCCTTTAAAATACAATTATCTTGAACCTTGGTGGAATAATTGGATTAATTATACAGGCGACAAATTAGCAGAATATAATGAAGCAAAGAAAAACCCGACAATAATTCACTTTACGGGCTTCAAACCAAATCACATACACAGTCTTCATTCATTGAGAGAAAAATGGTGGCATTACGCACAAAAAACACCATGCTATAAAGAAATTCTTGAAAACTTTAAAAAAGATGCAAACACATACGTTAATAAAATGCATAATGAAATCGGAAATTTCAAAAAAATATTAAACGAAATTAAAGAAAAAACTGCTCCATTTGCATAAATATCTATAATTTTTATTTTTGTAAACAGAATTATAACAAGGAGAAAGATAATGCCATATATTGAAGCAAAATTAAGTATAGAATTAGATGAAAACCAAAAAAATGAATTGCAAGTAAAGTTAACTGATGTTGTATCGGTTGCTTTTTCAAAACCAAAAGCATATATTATGGCAGGAATTGAAGATAATAAGTCATTATATATGGCAGAAAAAAAATTGAGCAACGGCGCTTATGTTTCTGTTAGTCTTTTGGGTTCAACAACAAGAAGCGCTTGCCAAAATTTAACAAAAAATATTTGTGATATTTTAGCAAGTTACGGAATAGAGGGTTCAAACGTCTATGTAACATACCATCCGACAGAACTCTGGGGTTGGAATGGTTCAATGTTTTAATTGAATAAATTGTAATATAAAAAGAAGTTATCTTACTAAAGATAACTTCTTTTTTGAGTAATATATTATATTATGCTTCAGCTTCAAGTTGTTGCTCTTGTGCTTTTTTTGCTGCTTCGCCATCGGCTTGGTCACGAAGTTCTTGATTTATAGGAGCATCAATTAATGTATTGCCAAGAAGGGCTCCCAGGGTTGCTACAATTCCAATTCCGGCTCCGACCGCAAAACCAACTCCGCACCATTGACCGGTTGTTTTTAAAAATTGTTTTAAACCATTTGCATTCACTGTTTCTTTGACAAGTGATTGTATGTATACTGATGCTTTTTCAAAAGCATTAATCTTTTCCATAGCTATACTGGTAGCAGCTGTTGCAGCTAAGGCACCTGTAACTTGACCTAATCTGCATGGTCTGTATGGATTTCCGTTTTTTGTTAATGGCTGGTAGTTTTTTTGGTAGTCCCTAGCTTGTTTGTATTTATCAAATACACCGGTAATTTTTTGAGTAATCATTTGAATCCTTTCTTTCTAATACGCTATGGTTAGATAAACCGGCTGAAACTAAAAAATTGCTATATATGTAATAAAATATTAAACTGAAATTATTTGATTCTCTTGGCAAATTTTTATATTTTTCGTTTTTTGTACATACACAAAAATATTTTAGCAGCAGACGTACATATAAACGAAAAAAAATGTATGGCCGATATGAAGAGATACCGATAGATAGAACTTATATTTCAAAAGATATTTCAAATTTTATAGATTTTAGAGTGAAAAATATCTTAGATTCTGTTGACAATTTTAGCGAAAGCAGACCCTCTGTCATATTTGCGCGTAACATGTGGCCTTATAATAAACCGGAAGAATATCAGCCATTCGCTGATGAGTTATATAAAAAACTTGCACCGGGGTCTATGATTATGATAGGTAATTTTGATTATTGCGGAGAAACAGAAGTGCCTGATTCAAATACTTTTCCACAGGCACTTAAAAATGCAGGTTTTGAACCGGTAGTTAAAGGTACGAAATATTATGACTCTGATCCGGATAAAGAAAAGAATTTAATATTCAAAAAATAAGCAAAAATATTTATGTGTTTTATAATAATAAAAATGTAAAGGATATTGAGATGATACCAAAAATAAGTTTCGGAAACATTATTAAAGTAAATGCACCATGTAAGAGTGCCGATCAAATTATATTATACTCAAAAGCAAAAACACCTTCCGCAGTTTTATTAAGGAAAATTCTTTATGAAGGAAAACAAAAACCACATGCATTTGTTTATCCAGATAATGAAGAAGTATCATATATAGCAACAGGAAAAGATGCAAAAGCTTATTGGGATTCTTATTGTTCCGCATGGAATGAAACTGGTTATGCACATTCTCAATGCGGAGGAGATAATGACTATATTGATGCATTAACCGGCAATATTTGGAATATACACCGGAACAATGTAAGAAGATTGGTAGAAAATGCGGATATTTCCGAATTGAATGTTCAATATGATGACAAAACAGGTGAAATAAAATCTGTAAATATTGTTGTTTAATGTCGCTTTTCACTAAATACTCTATTTACGTTAACTTTAAGAAGCTTTGTTTTGCTCTGCAATATTATCCGCAATTATATCCGATGCGTTTGTAGTGTTATATGGAATGCCTATGCTTGCGCCTGTGGGTATTCTTTGTTTAATTTGTTGAGTGGTGTATTCGAAAGTTTCTACTCGAGGATTGGTGCTAAAAGGAAAATCTCCTTTCAAACAGCTTATTGAATTGATTTCTTGTTGTATTTGTGTTAATTCGTTTTGCATTGTTTCAACTTGTGCGGCAAGCTCCGTATTTTCGGGATGATTAATGGATTGTGTATATAATTCATACATTTTTTGACCTTTTATTTTATATTCAATTGTTAATTCAGCTCTTTTTATTTGATCTAAAATTCTTGCTTCTTCTGTGATGTCATAGTTTTCTTTTGCTTTCAGGGCGCTTAGCTCTTTTTTAAGCTCAGCTATTTCAAAATTGTTGCCATACTCTTGCGCCATTACTTCTTCGCTGCAGAATTGATATTGGTCAAAATTGCAACCGGTGTTGATTATTTTTTGATTAATTGCGTTACTTTCAGTACATTCTACCCCTTGTTTAAAAGATTCGATTGCGGCAATCCGTTCTTCGGGCGACAATTCCTTTAGCAAACTTGCATCTATTTTGGAAGTATTAAATCCGCTTGAATTATTCATTGCCATTCTATATCTCAGGTTATGGCTTTTTGCGTATGTTGTCATTGCTTGTATTGCATCATCAACATTATCGTATCCTTTTATAAAATCGGGATTTTTTTCAACAAGAGGTCTTACCATCGCGCTTAGCTCTTCATCGCCATATTGGTACATTTGATATAATTTATCTTTCGCTAACTGAGAAAAGTCCGCTTTCATTTTTGCATTTAATTTTGGCGGGGGTGCTGATGTAGTATGACCTATATATATATCAGTAATTATTTGTTCCTTTTCTCCGTTTTGAATTTTATCCGATAAAAATTCTACAGCAAGCTTCTGTTTTTCTTCTAAAGGAAGTCTTTGCCTCAAAATTGCTTCTTTTGCATGGGTTGCCTCGTGTTTGATTACATCAGGTAAATCGAATACCCCCGCTCTGTACGATTTTTCATTTATTGTAATAGTATGAGTTGAACCATTATAGCCGCCTCCCGCTGCAATATTGTCGTTTTGTGTTACTTTAATTTTGGGTCTTAATTCTTCAGGTATTCCATAGTCATCGCATGCTTCTTTGTACAGTGCGCGTACTTTTGCTTCAATTTCTTCAGATGTCATTGCAGCGCGTCTTTTGCCTTCTGCAGTTTCTTCAAAACGCACAGTTTCCTTTTTGATTTTAGTTACTTCTTCTTTTTCGGTTAAAAATCTCAAAGCATCCTTGGCTCTTTGGGAAATATTAGACGGTTTAAACTGTGAAAATATTGCTTTGAGGCCGGCTTTTGAAGTAAACAGAGAGCCGATTTCTTTCAGGGCTTCGAGATTGCCTGCTTCTTTAACTTCTTTTGCAATTTGAGCTTTTTGTTCGGCACTCAAGGAATTTACGCCCAGTTCGTTCATTAATTTTGCTTCTTTGGCAATTTTTGCGCCTTGTTTCAAGCCGAGTACGCTCAGTACGACACCGACTGTGCCCTGCCCTATTTCGTTAAAGGATTTTTCCGCTTTATCGTATTGTGCATTTTTATAATTTTTTGCGGCATTATAGATACCTTTGCCTAACTGAAAAACACTCAACGCACCGAAACCGATTCCCATAATGGGCGTCATAACAGGAATTAGTGTACAAAGCGCTGCGGTTATGGCAAGAATTCCAACCGTAAGAACAGGATGTTTGATAACGGCTGTTATTGGAGAGAGGACACCTTTTGCAAAGTTTTTAAGACATTCGGAAGCATCAAATTTTCCGTTGTTTGATTTGTCTTGTTTTGCGCCGGTTTGGACTTTTTCAAAAGAATCGGGTTTGTATTCTAACTTTGGTGTTTCGTTGTTTGTTTGGGGTAATAATTTCGCGTACAAGATTTTTTCTTGTTTGCTGATACCATTAATTGAGGACATTCATATTTCCTTATACAAGCAAATCTATATAATGTATAAAACATTTTTTTTGAAAAAAATTGCTAAAAAATGAATATATTTTAAATTAGATTTTGTTATTATATTATTAAATCGAGGCGGATTATGGGAAAAATTGAAATAACAAAAGGTGATATTACAAAATTAGAGGTTGATGCGATAGTCAATGCGGCGAACAAGACTCTGCTGGGCGGCGGTGGAGTGGATGGTGCGATTCATCGTGCCGCAGGTAAACAACTGCTCGAAGAATGTAAAACTCTGTATGGCGCCAAAACGGGCGAAGCTAAAATTACAAAAGGATATAATCTTCCGTCAAAGTATGTTATTCACACAGTAGGCCCCGTTTGGTACGGCGGGTTAAATAATGAAGTTGAAAAATTGACCTCCTGTTATGTTAATTCCCTGAATTTAGCTGTCGAATACGGCTGCAAAACAATAGCTTTTCCTGCAATATCTTGCGGAGTGTACCATTTTCCTATAGAAAAAGCCTGCAAAATCGCTTTTGATATAGTGAGTGAGTTTATCCAAGAAAACAAAACTATAGAAAAAGTTATTTTTGTTGATTTGAACGACAGAGTTATTGGTGAATATGAGAAGTTAAGCAAACGCTCTTGTAACAAAATTTAATAACGGCTTGAAAAATGGCGAAAAAATGCTAATATAAAACTTACAGGAGAAAAAATGAAAACATCTGAAACAAAAATTCAACTACATCATCATTGCATAAACTGATATGCAATGCTTGACTTTGATTATATAAATTTTAGATTAAACATTGCATTATTATTTATGCAATGTTTTTTGTTTTAATAAATTCTGCATAAAGAATTAATGTTTTGTTTCTTTAAAGATAACGAAAAAATTTAAAACAGAAAGGAAATAAAATGACAGAAAGAATCAGAATTGCCTTACAGAAAAAAGGTCGACTCGAACAATCTTGTGAAAAAATATTTAAAAATTGCGGTTTATCATATAATGTCGGTGAAAGACAGCTATATTACAGTATTTCAGAAATGCCCATTGATTTATTATTCGTTAGAGATGACGATATACCCTCGCTTGTTTCTCAAGGGACTTGCGATTTTGGTATTGTCGGCTTGAATACTTTTGAAGAAGTAAAATACGAAGATAGTGAAAATTTTAACGCCTCAATTTTTGCCCGTTTGGGTATATCTAAATGCAGATTGTCTGTTGCAGTGCCGGAAACTATGGACATAAACAATTTGTCCGATTTGAACGGTCTGACTATTGCAACAACATACCCCAATATTGTTAAAAACTTTTTAAAACAAAATAATATTAAAGCAAATACAGTACTTATGAACGGTTCTGTGGAAATATCTCCGAGTTTGAAATTGGCTGATATTATTGTCGATATTGTATCGAGCGGTGCAACACTGAAACAAAATAATTTAAAAGAAATAATTACAATACTGGAATCTGAAGCGGTTTTAATCAATAACAACAATATAAATTCCGAAAAAATCAGTATCGCTGAAAGATTTATGGTCAGAATGAACAGTGCATTAGCTGTTTCATCAAAAAAATATGTTGTACTAAATGCCCCAAAAGATAAAGTTGATGAAATAGTAAAAATTTTGCCGGGCTCTGAATCTCCGAGTATGTTACCTCTGGCAAATAAAGATATGGTTTCAATCCATGCGATATGCACAGAAACAATGTTCTGGGATGTTATGGAAAAACTAAAACAACTCGGAGCAAGTTCAATTGCGGTATTACCAATAGAAAAAATGTTAGATTAAGGAGAAAAATATGTTAGATATAGATAAACTTGATTTTGAAAAAAGCAACGGATTAATTCCGGCGATAATACAAAATGATAAAACCATGGAAGTTTTAATGCTCGGTTATATGAATAAAGAGTCTTTGCAAAAAACTCTTCAGGAAAAAAAGGTCTGTTTCTATAGCCGCACGAAGCAAAGATTATGGACAAAAGGCGAAACATCAGGTAATTTCTTGCATCTTGTGTCAATTTCACAAGATTGCGACAATGATGCGTTATTAATAAGAGTTAATCCTGTGGGTGTAACCTGCCACACGGGAAATGAATCTTGTTTTGGCGATAATTACAAAAACGATTTAAGCTGGTTTTCAAAGCTCGAAGACATTATCGAAAAAAGAAAAAATGCTTCGGTTGAGACGAGTTATACCGCAAAATTATTCCAAAAAGGTGTAACAAGAATTTCTCAAAAAGTCGGCGAAGAAGGTGTCGAAACTGCGTTAGCTGCAGCAGTTGACGGTGATAATTTCATAGATGAGGCATCTGATTTAATGTTTCACTTGCTTGTTTTATTAAATGCAAAAAATGCAAGTCTGAAAGACGTTGCGGCATGCTTAGAAAAAAGACATAAGTAAAGAGGAAAGCTATGGAAATCTATAAATACGCTGAATTAAGTCTTGAGCAAAAAAATAAAATCTGCAAAAGAGAAAATACCCTCGATGAAAGGGTAAAAAAAATTGTTCAGGATATTAAAAAAAGAGTAATACAAGAACAAGATAAAGCCATAATTGATTTAACATATGAAATTGATAAAGTCAAAATCGATAACATAAAAGTTACGCAAGAAGAAATACAAAAAGCAAATTCGCTTCTTGATGATGATTTAAAAAAAGCAATTGATGTCGCAAAAACCAATATTGAGAAATTTCACAAGTTTCAACTGGACAATCTGACATCAGAAAAAATAGAAACGACAAAAGGTATATTTTGTTACAGAAAGTTCGTACCTATTAAAAATGTGGGTTTATATATTCCATCAGGCAGCGCACCTTTGTTTTCAACGGTATTAATGCTGGCGCTACCAGCTAAAATTGCAGGGTGTAAGGAAATAATAATGTGCTCTCCTCCGAATAAAAACGGCGAAATCGCACCCGAGATTTTATATTGCGCAAATATATGCGGAATAAAAGATATTTATAAAGCCGGCGGTGCGCAAGCAATCTATGCTATGGCGTATTCAACGCGAACTATCAAAAAGGCGGATAAAATCTTCGGCCCGGGAAATCAGTTTGTAACTTGTGCAAAAATGGATGTATCTTCAATTTGTGCAATAGATATGCCGGCGGGTCCAAGCGAAGTTCTTGTTATAGCAGATAAAACAAGCAATCCAAGGTTTGTTGCTTCGGATATTTTAGCTCAAGCCGAGCATGGAGCAACATCTCAATCTGTTTTGCTTCTATCAAATGAAGAAATTTTACCTCAAATTTTAAAAGAAATTCAAAAACAAAAAGAAGAACTAAAAAGAAAAGAAATAATAGAACAGTCGCTCAAAAACAGTTTTGTTGTACTGACAAATTCAATTGAAGAATCCTTTGATTTTTCAAATATTTATGCACCTGAACATTTGATTTTGAATTTTGAAAATTACGAAAAATATATTGATTTAATAAAAAATGCAGGCTCTGTTTTTTGCGGTAAATATTCTTCGGAAAGCTTCGGAGATTACGCCAGCGGCACTAATCACACACTTCCTACAAGCGGATTTGCAAAATCATATTCGGGCTTGTGTATCGAAAGTTTCGGAAAACAAATTACACTTCAGGAAGTAACTAAAGAAGGATTTAATAATTTGGCTGACACAGTCGAAATTATGGCAAAAAAAGAACAACTGGATGCACACTATAATTCCGTATTTGTAAGGAGAAATAATGAAAAATAAAATAATTTTTTTAGACAGAGACGGCACGATTGTAAAAGAGCCTCCGATAACCGAGCAGATTAATTCACTCGAAGAATTGGAATTTATGCCATGCGCAATATCTTCAATGAAAAAATTGTATGAAAATAATTTTAAATTCATTATTGTAACTAATCAGGACAATTTAGGAACCGACCTAAATCCAACAGAAAATTTCGATAAAATAAATAAAAAGATTCTTCAAATTTTAAAAAGTGAAAATATTGAAATTAGCGAATTGTTTGTTTGTCCGCACGCAAAAGACGACAATTGCAATTGTAGAAAGCCAAAACTCGGCATGATTGAAAATTGGCTTATAAATAACGAATTCGATAGGGAAAATTCTTACGTTATCGGCGACAGACCGACAGATATGGAATTTGCAGATAATCTTAAAATAAAAGGTTTTCTTTTAGACGATAAAAACAATTGGGAAAAAATAGTTGATGAAATTATAAATAAACCGCGATATGCAGAAATTACAAGAAATACAAAAGAAACCTCAATCGAATTAAAAATGAATCTTGACGGCTCGGGTAAATATAAAATATCCACCGGTTTAGAATTTTTTAATCATATGCTTGAACAATTCGCAAAGCACTCGAGTATTGATATGGAGCTTGTATGCAGCGGGGATTTAAAGGTTGATGAGCATCACACAATAGAAGATTGTGCTATAGCAATCGGTGAATGTATAAAACATGCTCTCGGAGATAAAATCGGGATTGAGCGATTCGCCTGGGAGAGAGTTTTAGTAATGGATGAAGCGCAAACCACAATCTCTATAGATATTTCAAACAGACCTGTTTTTGTGTATGAGGCTGATTTTAACCGTGAATATGTAGGCGATTTTCCGACGGAAATGACCGAACACTTTTTTCAAACATTATGCATATATTCGGGAATTAACGCACACATTTTAATTAAAGGTACAAATACTCACCACATGATAGAATCTTGCTTTAAAGCGTTTGCAAAAACCATTAAAACAGCGATTACAAAAAACGGTTCGCAGATATCCTCTACGAAAGGACTTTTATGAAAGAAATCGTATTAATAAATAGCGGTGGTGCTAATTTATCATCAATAAAATTTGCCCTGGAAAGACTGGGTTGGAAAACAATTCTTACAGCCGATAAAGAAATAATTAAAAATGCGCAAAAACTGATATTACCTGGAGTCGGTAATGCTCAGTATGTAATGAAATTATTAAATGAACTCGATTTAATAAATTTAATAAAAAGTCTTACACAGCCTGTTTTAGGGATTTGTCTTGGTATGCAGTTGTTATTTAACCATTCCGAAGAATCAAATACAGATTGTCTCGGGATTATAAATCAAAATGTTATTAAATTACCGCAATCAAAGAACTTCCCGATTCCTCATATGGGTTGGAATTCTATTGTTATCAACAACGACAATCCTTTGTTAGACGGAATTAAAGATGGCGACTACTGTTATTTTGTTCACAGTTATTATGCTCCAAAAGGAATTAATACTCTTGCTCATTGCGAATATAGTGACAAAATAAGCGCCGTTGTTCAAAAAGACAATTTTTACGGCTGCCAATTTCATCCCGAAAAATCATCTGACGTCGGAAATAAAATTTTAAGAAACTTCTTGGAGGCAATATGAAGATAATACCCGCCATTGATTTAATAGATAATAAATGTACAAGATTGCAAAAAGGTGATTTTAAAAAAGCAACCGTGTACGATGTTTCACCCTTTGAAATTGCAAAAGAATTTGAAAAATACGCTGCAAAATATCTGCACATTATAGATTTAGACGGTGCAAAGAATGAATCAAACGCTCAAAGTGATTTCATTATTGAAATTGCAAAAAAAACAAATTTAAAAATTCAAACAGGGGGCGGAATAAATACAAAAGAAAAAATTAAAAAATATTTGGATAACGGGATTGATAAAGTTATTATAGGAAGTCTCGCCATAACAAAACCCGATTTAATAAAGGAATGGATAGAATTTTTTGGCGGCGACAGAATTATTTTGGCTTTTGATATTAAATTTGAAAATGAAATTCCGATAGTTTATACAAATGCTTGGAAAGACGGCTCAATTTCATTGTATGAAGCAATTGAAAATTACAATCCCGAAAGCAGAATTTTATGTACAAACATAGATAATGACGGTTTATTAAAAGGGCCTGATTTTGACCTATACAGAGATATTCTAAAAAAATATAAAAATATAAAACTTCAAGCTTCAGGCGGTATAAGTTCATTGGATGATATCAAAAAATTAAAAGAAATAGGTATAGAAGAAGTAATAGTAGGCAAAGCATTATATGAAAACAAAATAGATTACAAGGAGTTATTTCAATGTTAGCAAAAAGAATAATCCCCTGCCTAGATGTAAGAGACGGACTAGTGGTAAAAGGAGTGCAATTCAAAAATCACAGAATAATAGGTGATGTGCTGGAACTTGCAAAAAAATACCAGTATCAGCAGGCGGATGAACTTGTTTTTTATGATATAACGGCAAGCAGTGAAAACAGAGTAGTTGATAAAAGCTGGATTACAAAAATTGCCAAAAACATAAATATACCTTTTTGTGTTGCAGGCGGAATAAAAAGTGTTGAACAAGCCGAGAGCATCTTAAACAGTGGTGCGGATAAAATATCCATAAATTCTTTTGCACTGGAAAATCCGAATTTGATAACCGAATTGGCACAGAGATTCGGTGCACAATGTGTGGTGGTGGGTGTGGATAGCAGATTTGAGGACGGCGAATATTGGGTTTATCAGTATACGGGCAGTGAAAAAACCATAAAATCCGCAAGAAGAAAAACAAAAGACTGGATAAAAGAAGCTCAGGACAGAGGTGCAGGCGAAATTGTACTGAATTGTATGAATCAGGATGGTGTAAAAAGGGGATATGATACAGAACAGTTGAACATAATGTCTGAAATTATTAATATTCCTTTAATAGCTTCGGGAGGTGCAGGCTGTAATGAAGACTTTGAAGCAGTTTTTACAAAGACAAATGTTAGCGGAGCATTAGCTGCGAGTATTTTTCATGATGATAAAACTGATATTCAAAGTCTGAAGCAATTTTTAAAAACGAAAGGAATAACAGTAAGAATATGAAGGATTTAGTGAGAAAAAATATTCAACAATTAGCGCCATATGAAAGCGGGTATAGAGAAAATATTAAACAATGTATTTTGCTAAATGCCAATGAAAATCCATATTTACCCTATCCTAATGACAAATCCTGTATAAATTCTAATCGATACTATGATGATAATTTATACAGGCTGTATAAGATTTTTGCTGATTTATATAAGGTTAGTGAAGATAATTTAATTATTACAAAAGGAAGCGATGAAGCAATAGAACTTTTGGTTAAATCCTTTTGCGAACCAAATGAAGATTACATAATGGTTTTTTCCCCGACTTTTAGTATGTATAAATTTTATGCTGATGTTCAAGGTGTAAAAACAATAGATATCCCGTTAATTTTAAATAACAAAGCAAATTTGGATATTAAAAAAATTATGGAATATAAATCAAATCCCCCGAAAATCATTTTTATCACTAATCCTCAGGCACCTGTGGGCAATTTATTAAAAAAAGAAGAAGTATTGGAAATTATAAAAGCTTTTGATAAGAAATCGGTAATAGCTATTGATGAAGCGTATATTGAATTTTCTAAAAGTGAAAGTTTTGTTGAAGAATTAAAAAAATACAGTTCGGTTGCGATTTTAAGAACATTGTCAAAAGCATATGCTATGGCGGGACTTCGTATAGGCTGCTGCATATCTTCGCGCAAGATCACCCAAGTGCTCAGAAAAGTCCAACCGCCATATAGTGTTTCAACGAAAAGTACGCAAATAGCGGCAAAAGCACTATGCAAAACAGGTCTAAAATATGCACAAAAAAATATTGAAAAAATCATTCAGCAAAGAAATGCGGTTTTTCCGAAATTGAAAAATATGAAAAATATCGATAAACTGTTTTTAAGCGACACCAATTTCATATTTTTTAAATATAAAAATATCGAAAAATTGAAACAGACATGTGCAAGTAAAAACATAGTTTTGAGATTTTATAACGGCAAATTTAAAAATTATGTAAGGTATAGCGTTTCAAATGAAAAAGAAAACAATATATTGATATCACTACTAAAAGAATTAGAAGAAAATGCAAAATAATATTCAAAGATTACAAAAAAATACAACTATCTCAATATTAGGTACATCAAAAGAAAACGACTATGTTAAACCGTATCTGAAATTAGCGCAAAAGCTATCTTATGTCCTGGGTCAAAAAGGATACGATATAATTACAGGTGGAGCAAGGGGAATAAATTATTGCGCTAATTTGGGCGCAAGTTCTTTTGATTCAAACAAAAGCTGGACAATTGACGCCAATATTGTAGGAATAGATTTTGAACAAATATCCCCTCAAGGTCAAAAATTATATAATATTCTTAAAAAAACAAATACAGGATGTGAAAGAACGTCTCTTATGTGTAATTTGAGCAAGGTTATAATTTGTTTTCCCGGAGGAATGGGAACTCTGGAAGAAATCGGAGTTACGCTTGAACATATGTACTACAACATTGATTTTCCCTGCAAAAAAATATTTTTAATTGGTGAATTTTATCTTCCGATAATTAAACTGATAGAAAATATGGCAAATTATAACCTTATAAATAAGAATATTATCGATAAAATTATCTATTTACCGCTGGAAATTAATCAGGAAACCGATTTAGACAGCTATATTGATAAAATAACAGAGCTAATTTAGATTGCATACAAGCAAAACATTGATAAAATGAGGGAAAACGACAAATTAAAAATTTAAACTTGCATTTTTTTAAAAAAAATTATACAATACACGAAAGAATAAATGAGGAACGAAATTTGTTAATCTCTTTAGTTACAATTAAAGCACGACGTAGCATTCGATAGTGAATGCGGCTTTATTTTGTATTTTATTTTTGAGATTAATAATCAGATATAATAAGCCGATTCAAACAGGATTTTAGTTGTGAATCGGTTTTTTATATTTTTTGTATAAACATTTAAGGGAGAAATATATGAACATCAAAGGAAAAGACTTTATAAATTTAGAAGATTTTAAAAAAGAAGAACTCTGTGAATTAATTGAGCTTGCGACTGAATTAAAAGAGAAAGTTAAAAAAGGCGAAAAAATCAGTATTTGCAATAATAAAACATTGTTAATATACTTTGAAAAGCCGTCATTAAGAACAAGATTGAGTTTTGAAACCGGTATCGTAAAGCTCGGAGGAACACCGTTATATATAACACAAAATGAATTTTCTCCCGGCAAAAGAGAAAGCATAGAAGATACCGCAAGAGTAATGGCAAAATATGTTGACGGTATGGCAATAAGAACTTTTGCTCATTCAACATTGGAAGAATTTGCAAAATGGTCTGATGTTCCCGTTATTAATTCGCTCACCGACAAGTCTCATCCTTGCCAAATTATGGCAGACATTTTGACTATTAAGGAAGCTTTTGGAAATTATAAAGGCAAAAAGCTGGCCTATATCGGAGATGGAAACAATGTCTTACACAGTTTGCTTGTCGGTTGTTCAATGTTTGGAATAAATATTTCCTGTGCTTGCCCTGATGGATACGAGGCCCCCAAGGATGCAATTGAATTGGCAAACAAATATTCAAAAGAAACAAATTCAACAGTAGAAATTTTGCAAGATCCTAAATTAGCAGCAAAAGACGCTGATATTATTTATACCGACACCTGGACAAGTATGGGTCAAGAAGCAGAAGCTGAAATCAGAAGAAAAGTATTTAAAAATTATCAGGTAAATGAAGATTTGACAAAAGAAGCTTCAAAAAATCATATCGTTATGCACTGTCTGCCTGCACACAAAGGAGAAGAAATTGATTATGATGTGTTTGAAAAAAACGCAAAAACACTCTTTAATCAGGCAGAAAACAGACGTTATGCGCAAATGGCAATTATGGCATCAATTATGTAATTAATATAAGGGGAAAAATTATGAAAGAAAAAGTTGTTTTAGCATATTCAGGCGGTCTTGATACGACAGTTATTATTCCATGGTTAAAAGAAAATTATGATTATGACGTAATCGCAGCCTGCGTTGATGTCGGACAGGGAAAAGAAACAGACGGGCTCGAACAAAAAGCTCTGAAAACAGGTGCTTGCAAATACTACCTTGTAGATTGCAAAGAGGAATTTGTTAAAGACTGTGTTTATCCGATGATAAAAGCGGGGGCAATATACGAAGGAAAATATCTTTTAGGAACTTCAATAGCAAGACCTATAATAACGCAAAAACTTGTTGAAATTGCAAAAAAAGAAGGTGCAACTGCAATTTGCCATGGGGCAACCGGAAAAGGAAACGATCAGGTCAGATTTGAATTATCCGTAAAAGCGCTTGCTCCTGATTTAAAAATCATTGCCCCATGGAGAATTTGGGATATCAAATCAAGAGAAGATGAAGTTGAGTATCTTGAAAAAAGAGGAATTGAAGTTCCCATGAAAAAAGGTGATACTTATTCAAGAGACAGAAATGTTTGGCATATAAGCCATGAAGGTCTGGAGCTTGAAGATCCTTCGGTTGAACCTAATTATGATTTTCTTTTACATATGTCGGCAACTCCCGAAAAAGCACCCGATAAAGCGGAATATGTTGAAATTGAATTTATACAAGGCGAAGCCGTAAAATTAAACGGAGAAAGCCTGACACCTCTGCAAATGGTTGAAAAACTTAATATTATCGGCGGAAAAAACGCAATCGGCACAATTGATATGGTGGAAAACAGAGTTGTCGGAATGAAATCAAGAGGAGTATATGAAACTCCCGGAGGTACAATTCTGTATGCCGCACATAAGGAGCTTGAATATTTGTGCTTGGATAAAGAAACACAATCATTCAAATCTATTGTTGCAAACAAATTTGCAGAAGCCGTTTATGCAGGACAATGGTACACACCTTTAAGAGAAGCTCTTAGTGCTTTTGTGGATTCTACTCAAAAAACAGTAACAGGAACCGTAAAATTAAAACTGTACAAAGGCAACATTATACCTGCCGGAGCGAAATCAAAATATTCGCTATATAATGAGAGTCTGGCAAGCTTTACAACAGGCGAACTATACAATCACAAAGATGCGGAAGGCTTTATAAATCTTTTCGGATTGCCCTTGAAAGTCAACGCCTTGGTTAAGAAAATGAATAACGAACTGTAAAAGGAAATAAAAATGAAACAACTCTGGGGTTCAGGATTTTCAAAAGAACTAAATAAATCAACAAATGATTTTAATTCGTCTTTGAGTTTTGATAAAAAACTCTATAAGTACGATATTGAAGGAAGTATAGCTCATGCGCAAATGCTTTCAATTCAGGGCATTTTAACAGATGAAGAATTTAATCTTATTAAAAATGCGCTGAGTGAAATTCTAAACGAAATTGAAAACAGGACAATTGATTTTAATTCGGATTTGGAAGATATTCATACATTTGTTGAAAAACACCTGACTGAAAAAATAGGTGCCACAGGTAAAAAACTTCACACGGCGAGAAGCAGAAATGACCAGGTGGCGCTGGATGTCAGGATGTATACAAAAGATGAAATTAAAAATGTAAAATTTATGATTGTTTCTTTATTAAAAGTTCTTCTATCTCTCATAAAAGAACATAAAGAAACAATCATGCCCGGATATACTCATTTGCAAAGAGCGCAGCCTATAACTTTTGCGCATCATTTGGGGGCATATTTTGAAATGTTTAAAAGAGATTTTGCAAGACTGAAAGATACATATAAAAGAGTAAATATTCTCCCTTTGGGCGCGGGTGCTCTTGCGACTTCTCCATATAATATAGACAGATACAAAACTTCAGAGCTTTTGGAATTTGATGATATTTGTTTAAACAGTATTGATGCTGTTTCAGACAGGGATTTTGTTGTGGAAACCATATCTGATTTATCGATATTAATGCTTCATCTGAGCAGATTTTGCGAAGAAATCATTCTTTGGGCAACAAAGGAATTTCAATTTATACAAATTGATGACGGATATGCGACAGGAAGCAGCATAATGCCGCAAAAGAAAAACCCTGATATTGCGGAGCTTATCAGAGGAAAAACAGGAAGAGTCTATGGAGATTTGATTTCTGTTTTAACAACAATGAAATCACTTCCTCTTGCTTATAACAAAGATATGCAGGAAGATAAAGAGCCTCTGTTTGATGCTTTTGATACAGTAAAAGCCTGTCTTTCAATATTACCTGAAATGCTTGAAACAATAACCGTAAACAAGGATAAAATGCTAAAAGCATGCGAAGAAGGCTTTTTGAATGCAACAGATGTTGCGGATTATCTTGTAAAAAAAGGACTTCCTTTTAGAGATGCGCATGAAGCGTCGGGCAAGGCAGTAAAATATTGTATGGAAAATAATCTGACTTTAAACAATATGATGCTTGATGACTATAAACAAATTAATGAACTTTTTGAAGAAGATTTATACAATTCAATTGATATTAAAAATTCTCTTGAATCAAGAAAAGTTATAGGCGGCCCTTCAAAAGAGGCTATGGAAAAAGTTATTTCAATCAACGAAGAATGGATAAAAGAAAATGAATAAAATAAAAGCAGGAATAATCGGTGCCACAGGGTACGCAGGGCAGGAACTTTTCAGAATTTTATATTCACACCCTTATGTCGAAGTTACGAAAGTAAATTCTGTAAGCTATACGGGTAAAAAATATTCCGATGTATATCAAAACCTAAACGGATTAACCGAGTTGGAGTGCGGTAACGATGATGTTGAAAAACTGGCGCAGGAGGTGGATGTTCTGTTTGTTGCTCTGCCGCATGGAATTGCTTCAAAAACTATCACAAAAGATGTTTTGGATAAATGTAAAGTGATTGATTTGGGTGCTGATTTCAGATTAAAAGACAAGAAAATATATGAACAATGGTATAAAGTCGAACATTTTGGACAAGAAGTGTTGGATGAAGCAGTATACGGACTTAGTGAAATATATGCGGATAAAATTAAAAAAGCAAGACTAATTGCAAACCCCGGGTGTTATACAACTTGCAGTATTTTAAGTTTATATCCTCTTGTAAAAGAAGGTTTAATAGATCCGAATACAATTATAATTGATGCTAAATCAGGAGTAACAGGTGCAGGAAGAAAACCCGATATAGGGACTTCATTCTGCGAATGCAGTGAATCAATTAAAGCGTATAAAATAGCTTCTCACAGGCATACTCCTGAAATTGAACAAGAACTTTCGCTGGCTGCAGGAAAAGTCATTAAACTGATTTTTACTCCGCATTTAACACCGATGAACAGAGGAATTCTTGCAACTTGTTATGCAAAATTAAATGCGCAAACCGATTATCAAACTTTAAATAATGCATATTTGAAATATTATAAGAATAAGAAGTTTATAAGGATATTAAAAGAAGGAATTTTCCCTGAAACAAACCGTGTGAAAACATCTGAATATGTAGATATAGGTTTTACTATAGATAAAAGAACAAATTCAGCTATAGTAATAGGAGCAATAGATAATTTGGTTAAAGGTGCAGCGGGTCAAGCAATTCAAAATATGAATCTTATGTTTGGTTTTGATGAAGATACAGCACTGGACACAGTACCGATATATGCAGTGTAAAGGAAGAAAAATGATAATAAAAAAAGAAGAAGGAATAACATTTCCAAAAGGTTTTATGGCAGCGGGAGATCATGTCGGAATAAAGAAATTTAAAAAAGACTTAGCCATAATTTACAGCAAAAAACCGGCTTTGTGTTCTGCGGTTTTTACAAAAAATGTAGTGAAGGCGGCACCTCTGCAGTTAGCAATAAAATTATTAAATGAAAACGACCGTATTTCAGCAATTGCTGTCAATAGCGGAAACGCTAATGCCTGCACAGGTGAGCAGGGTTATCTCGATGCGCTCGATTGCTCTAAAACTCTGGCAGCTTGTCTTAATCTGAAGGAAAACGAAGTTCTTGTTTCATCAACCGGTGTTATAGGACAGCTTTTAAACAGAGAAGTTATTCTGAACGGTATTAAAAGCGTATCAAAAAAACTTTCAAATTCACACGAAAGCGCGCAAGACTGTGCAGAAGCCATTATGACAACAGATACCTTCAAAAAACAAATATCTGTTGAAATTGATATCGAAGGAAAACCGGTTAAAATTTCAGGTATTGCAAAAGGTTCAGGCATGATACATCCTAATATGGCCACAATGCTTGGATTTTTGACAACAGATGTTAACATTACAAAAGAAATGCTTGATAAGGCGTTTAAAAGTAATATTGATGATTCTTTTAATATGATAACCGTTGACGGTGAAATGAGCACAAATGATACTTGTCTTATACTTGCTAATGCAATGGCGGAAAATAAATTAATAGACAAAGAAGATGAAAATTTCAAAAAGTTTAAAGAGGCAGTTGAGTTTGTTGTTAAATTTTTAGCAAAACAAATTGTAACAGATGGCGAAGGGGCAACAAAGTTTTTGGAAGTTAGTGTCAAAGGAGCAAAAACAAAGGCTGACGCTAAAATACTGTGCAAAGCAATATTAAATTCTCAACTTGTAAAAACAGCTTTCTTCGGAAAAGATGCAAACTGGGGCAGAATTTTGTCGGCTATGGGCGCTTCAGGTGTGATTTTTAATCCCAACAAAGTTAAAATTTCATTTAAAAACGAAATCGGAAACATAGATTTATTTGAAAATGGTGCTCCGTATGAATTTGATGAAGATTTCGCCTTGAGAATACTCGATGAAAGAGAAATTAAAATTGATATTGTTCTTGAAGAGGGAAATGAAGAAATTACAGGCTGGGGCTGTGATTTGAGTTATGAATATGTAAGAATTAACGCAGAATATAGGACATAAAATTATGAGTTTTGAAAAATACATTAAAAAAGCTGAAACTTTGGTCGAAGCAATGCCGTACATTAACAAATTTAACGGAAAAACCGTTGTAATTAAATACGGCGGAAGTGCAATGACTGACCCACTTTTAAGACAGTCGGTAATAGGCGATATTGCATATCTGAAAACTGTAGGAATAAATCCGGTTGTGGTGCATGGCGGCGGCCCTGAAATCAATAAGGCTTTGAAGGTTGAGGGAATTGAGCCAGAATTTAAAAACGGCTTGAGAGTAACAGATGCTAAAACCGTTAAAACAGTAGAAAAAGTATTATCCGGTGATGTCAATAAGGCAATAGTTTCGGATTTTCAAAAGCACAATACTCCTGCTGTCGGAATTTCAGGTAAAGACGGGTTTTTGATTGAAGCGAAGAAAAGCCCTGAAGATATAGGATTTGTGGGTGAAGTTTTTAAGATAAATCCAAAAATCATCCAAACCCTTATTGATTCATCATTTGTTCCGGTAATATCGCCCATAGGAACGAGTGAATCAGGGGAAACCTTTAATATTAATGCAGACCATGTGGCAGTAGAGATTGCGATTGCACTAAAAGCAGTGAAGCTCGTATTTTTGACAGATACTGACGGAGTAAGAAAGGATGAAAGCGACCCTTCGACACTTTTGTCAAAAATTACACCGTCAGAAATAGATGCTATGATAAAAAATAAAGATATAACAGGCGGAATGATACCTAAAGTAAAATCCTGTGCAAAAGCAATCCAATCAGGTGTTAAATCCGTTCACATCATAAACGGAAAAATTAATCACTCGCTTCTTTTGGAAATATATACAAATGACGGTATCGGAACAATAATTGAGGAGTAAAAAATGGACACAAAAGCATTAAGTGATAAATACATAATGAATACATACGGTCGTTTTGATTTAGAAATTACAGGCGGCGAAGGTGTTTATGTTTATGATGAAAATAACAAAAAATATCTTGATTTTGCATCAGGGATTGCGGTAAATTCTCTCGGTTATGCGGATAAAGATTGCATAAATGCTGTTGTTGAACAATTAAACAAATTCAATCACTGTTCAAATTTATATTACTCAAGACCTCAGGCAGAAGTTGCGCAATTACTGGTTGAAAATTCCTGTTTTGAAAAAGTATTTTTCTGTAATTCCGGTGCGGAAGCTAATGAAACAATGATTAAAATCTCAAAAAAATTTGGAAAATCAAAGAGTGAAACCTGTACAAAAATAATCACGATGAAAAATTCTTTTCACGGAAGAACGACAGGTGCGCTTAGCGCAACAGGTCAAACAAAATATCAAAAGTCATTTCTTCCGCTATTACCCGATTTTTATTATGCCGAATTTAATAATCTCGATAGCGTAGAAGCTCTTGTTGATGAAAATACTTGTGCTATCATAGTTGAACCGATACAGGGAGAAGGAGGATTACATCCCGCTAAAAAAGAATTTTTGCTGGGTTTGAGAAAGCTTTGTGATGAAAACAACATTCTTCTGGGATTTGATGAAGTTCAATGCGGAGTAGGAAGATTGGGTACATTATTTGCATATCAGACTTTTGGGGTTGAACCTGATATGGTTGCTATGGCAAAAGGACTCGCAAACGGATTACCTATCGGTGCCTGTGCCGCTAAAGGCAAGGCTGCTTCCGTTCTTGTTCCGGGGGACCACGCTTCAACTTTTGGCGGAAATCCTGTTTCTTGTTCATCTTCTAAAGTTGTCTTAAATAAACTTCTCAATGAAGGAATCCTTGAAAACACCAAAACAACAGGAGATTATTTAAAACAAAAGTTATCCGATTTGAAAAAGAAGTATTCGATAATAAATGATGTCAGAGGATTCGGGCTTATGGTCGGAATGGAATTAAACATTCCCGCAAAAGAAGTATTGAAAAAAACTATGGAACAAGGGCTTTTGCTCATTGGTGCAGGAGAGAAGGTTATCAGATTTGTTCCTCCGTTGATTGTTTCAAAGGATAATGTGGATGAAATGATTTCTATTCTGGAATCTGTAATTAGTTTGATATAATGTTGTTTTAAAAATATACAAAACACAGTTTATTTTAATAAACTGTGTTTTAGTAATATTATTCTTTGGTCAGATTTTACATACAAACTTATACATTAGGAATATATGCGGTATTGTAACAATTAACCAGCTCGGATATTGCATCTTGATCGTTACAATTTGCAAGAGCATCCGCTACACTGTCATATTGATGAGCAGCATCAGTCAACCAACCGACAACATCACCTTTTATTTGATTGCACCATGAATCAAGCGAAACATCGGTAGAAGTCCATTCTTCTCCGGTATGGTTATTCAACCATATTTCGCCCATTTCGCCCATAAGATTTAAACCGTTAACCAGTGTTGTATGTTGTAATGTTGATGCGGCAAGTATATCTTCTGAGACATTATTTTCATGCGCAAATATTACATGGTCAGAATTACATATCCATTCTCCGCTACCTTCATCATAGTATACATTAAATAAAAGTCTTAAATCATCACTCAAATTTTCACCGCCAATATTCAGTCTGTCATCGCCTTCATTAACAATGCTTAGAGTAGTTGTTTCACTAAAGTATACGCCAAATTCATCATGGGTTTCATCAACAATTTCATGGCCATACTCGTCCCATGTATGTCTGGGAGTAGATATAATCGTATCATAGCCACCTGTATATTCATATAGCATGCTGCCAAAACTATATATTACATTATATGCACTGGATGAATCAAAAATTTCACTATAAGAATCGCCTCTTAAAACAATCACTCGGTTCGCACCGTCATTAGGTATATCATCCTCAAATGAACCATAGCCTTTAGCAATATAGGTTCTGTCGCTATCTGTAAATTTAATATTTCCTGCTGTTGTTGAATAGAAGTTTTTAAATATAACGCTACCTTGACCCGGAGCATCTTCATAATCTGCAACAGTCAGTTCTATGTCTTTATCTATATATCCATTTCCTAAATACAAGGGGGCTGAAATTAAGATATTACCGTCTGTAAAAGATAATCCGTCAAATTTGATTGTATCGGTACAACCGTTTCCTGCATAGTTGCTTGATTGAATATAATTATTACCTATATTAGGCACATTATCAATTACTACCGTGTTGTTTCCTTCATTAAGGTAAATATCTTCACCCCATGAACCACATATGTGAATATCTTCTTTGCATGTCACATTGTAACAATTAACTAGCTCGGATATTGCATCTTGATCGTTACAATTTGCAAGAGCATCCGCTACACTGCCATATTGATGAGCTGGATCAGTTAACCAACCTATAACATCATCTTTTATTCGACTACACCAAGAATCAACTGAAATATTAGTGTCAATATAAAGACCTTCCCACATTGTTATGTTGTCAATTTGACCAAAAAGATTTATACCGTTAACCAGTGTTGTATGCTGTAATGTTGATGCGGCAAGCATATCTTCTGAAACATTGTTTTCAAGTGCGAATATCACATGGCTAGAATTATATTTCCATTCTCCGCTACCTTCATCATAGTATACATTAAATAAAAGTCTTAAATCATCACTCAAATTTTCGCCACTAATACTCAATTCATCATTCTGACCGCCCATATTAACAACACTCAGAGAAGTCGTTTCTCCAAGAGCTACCTCAAAACAATCGTTATCAGCTGTGGCGCTGGCAGATACAACAGTGTCATGACCGCCCTTGTATCTGTAAAACAAGCTGCCAAAACTATATATTACATTATATGCGCTGGATGAATCAAAAATTTCACTATAAGAATCGCCTCTTAAAACAATCACTCGGTTCGCACCGTCATTAGGTATATCATCCTCAAATGAACCATAGCCTTTAGCAATATAGGTTCTGTCGCTATCTGTAAATTTAATATTTCCTGCTGTTGTTGAATAGAAGTTTTTAAATATAACGCTACCTTGACCCGGAGCATCTTCATAATCTGCAGCAGATAGCATCAAATTTGCATTATTTACGGTAGAAAACGTAAGAGCGCCATCTGTTAAGGATAATCCGCTAAATTTGATTGTATCAGTACAGCCATTTCCTGCTCTGTTTGCTGAAACAATAGTATTTTGAGTACCTAAATTAGGTGCATTATCAAATACCACCTTATTATTTCCCGCACTCAGATTAAATGTACGTCCGTTGTCTGTACTTTTTATGTGAATTTCGTTTGGCGGAAGATACTTACTAATAGCTTTTTTTGAACTGCCGACTTTTATATATTCAATACCTCTTTTATTTTTAAAATTTTTAACAGTAATGGTATTAGAATATGATTTACCGCTTTTTTTGCCGGAATATTTAATTTTTAAATCGTTTCCGCTCCACGAAGCAGCAATAGTTGTACCGCTATCAAAACAAAGGGTATCGTGCGAACCGGCTCCGCCATAATTAATGATATCATTTCCGTCACCAAGGCTATAGAAAATATTATTAGTGCCTTTGCCTGCATTGATTGTATCATTACCTGTGCCGCCCCAGATGTAATCATTTCCTGAGCCACCGCATATAGTGTCATTTCCTGCATTACCATAAATATGATTAGTGCCATATTGACCATATAACTTATCGTTGCCGTTTCCGCCATAGACATAATCGTTTCCATAGCCTGCATATATTATATCATTGCCATTATAGCCATATATTTTATCGTTGCCGTTTCCGCCATTAATAGTATCCGTATTTGTACCGCCATAAATAGTGTCATTGCCGTTTTGGCCGTTTAATTTATTTTTATATTTGCTCTTTTTAAAATTAATAACATCGCTGCCATCTCCGGCATTAACTGTAATAATTTTGCTCCAATCTCTGGAATTCAACCAAGTAATTTTGTCATTTTTCTTTGTGCCGGTTAAAACCCCTTTTTTATTCGGTTTCAATGCCATAATAATCTCCATTAAATCATTTTATATGTTATTTATAGCATATTTCACGGCATAGTTAAATTTTTACCCAAAAAATAATATTTTTGGATGATATAAAGAATTTATATACATTTGCACAAATTGGGAATTACAAAACTTTAGCAGTTTTTTATCCTATAAAAACCGCAATAAATATTTTTTGCCAAATTCCATGATAAAATCTATTCGTATAAAACGAGAAGGCTGTTATGTTTCATAAAAAATTAGTAATTACTTTATTGTTTTTTCTGTCTGTAATTTCTAACTGTTTTGCGATAGATGAAAGCAGTTATATTCAACAATATTTAAATGAAGCAATTTCTAAAATCAAAAATAATGCGCCCGTAGTTGCTACCGAAAAACCCGTTGTTTTTGAGATAAAAGTATTGCCTGACGGAAATCTTTTGGAAAGTAAAATTATAGAATCTTCCGGAAATAAAAGTTTTGATGATGGAGTAATGGAAGCTGTTAAAAAATCCGCTCCTTTCGGAAAAATACCTGAAGAAATAAAGATGGAATATATCGGCGGAAAATTTCATTTCGGATATAAAGAAGAACGCATTTTGTTAAAAAATAACGGCTATAATCTTGAAACAAACAGCTCCGGAGGTATTAAATTAACAAGTAACAGCCAAAGCGGGTATTCTGCACCTGCGCAAATGAAGTTTATGGAAGAAAAAGATAACTATACTACGCGAATTGAGAAAATAAATAATATAAAATCCAATAATAACTACATTATAAATAACTATTTTGAAAATGTTTATAAAAAAATAATGAATAGCTTGAGAAACTCAAACAAAATGGTAGGACAGGCGAAATTCACCGCACTGCTTAAAATAGCAAGAGACGGCAGTCTGGCTGATTGTGTGATAACGGATTCCACAGGAAGTGCCAGGTTAGATAAAACAATGCTCGAAATAATACGGGAATCTGCGCCGTTCGATCTGATACCTGATAGCTACAACAGCGAATATATTGAATATAAATTTTACGGAAACTCATATCTTTATTTGAAATAATAATTCACCAAACCAAAACAGAAATTGAGCCTTAGAATGCTAAAAAGTGGTATAATAATATTGTTACTGTTTTGGGATAAATATGGCGCAAAGAAAACCTAAAAGAATCACGGCAGACACCTATTTAAAATATTATTACGATATTCCCTATGAGGGCACGACTTCTCAGGGCAAACCATTGAAGAAATTAAAAAACATCACCTGTCCTTATCGCGGAATAAAAATTATTTCGCAAGATGCCATGAGAGGTTTTGAAAAAGAACTCAAAAAAGTTGAAACAGCAGCAGAAGCAGTACGTTTGCTTTCATATTACAAAAAGCATTTTTTAAAAACAGAAGGCGAGTTGTTTGCGATTTTTCAGGATTTTGCGTTGCTGAATCCTAATGACAATTTGCAAAATTGCCTCAGAATGATAAAGAGAAATTGCCTTACGAAATTAAAGCTTGAGGAATTTGAGGTTTTGGATGATGTCGATGTACTGTCGCGCAAATTGTCTTCTCAAACCGCTCTTAAATTAAGAGCAAAAACCACAAAATGCAGACAAATAATTTTGTCCGATTCTTCCCGAGATACGTTTAAAAGAAGAATATTTTTAAAGTCATTAGAAGAAATTGTTCCGAATCAAAATGAAAAAGAAATTTTTTCCGAAATCAAAAATAAGGCGCTTTTTCTCCCGACATCAGAATCGAGCAAAAATGCGTTTGTCGTAAAATATTCCCAAAGAGAACAAACCGAAATAACTCGCAGATTGTTTATTGCGTCCACCGGCTCGATTGAACATATTGTTCCCTACAGTGAGGGCGGGGCGAACAGTATGGGCAATTTTCTTTTGACTTGTGCATCAGGAAACAGGTACAGGGAGAATATGAGCCTTGTTAATTATATAAAGCGGTTTCCGAAAATTCCTCAATATTGCCAAAAATATATGGATGATATAATTGAAATTATTCACTCGGGCGGTTTAGAAGGAAATGAAACATACCCGTACAGAATAAAAGAAAAATTAGCGGAAGTGTCTCAGGGCAGGATAATGATTAGTCTGTCCAAATATAAATACACTAAAGATGAAGCAGCAAAAGCAAGCTACGACCACGAACACAGGTTTGATAACTATAAGAAGTTGTATTGATTGTTTATTGCAAGCAAGTGTTGTTTTTTGTAATATCAGTTTATGGATATTGTTGAAAATATACTTTTTTGCTTGCCTTTATGTATACCCCTATTTGTAATTGCTATTCTTATTGCAAATGTTATATCAACATATCAATATAACAAAGAATTATATGAAAAAAGCTCTTATTCTCAAATTACAAAAATTCCATACTGGGAAACAATGCACGATTTAGGACGTAAGGGCGAATATAAAATTTATGAAATTTTAAAAAATATGGAATATGAAGGTGCAAGATTTCTTTTTAACTTATATATCCCTATAAATAACAACAAAACAACAGAAATTGATGTGGTGATGATTGCAACCCAAGGCATTTTTGTGTTTGAAAGTAAAAACTACAGCGGTTGGATATTCGGCGCAGAAACCCAGCGTAAGTGGACACAATCGCTACATATTGGTTATGGTAATACTCAAAAGGAACATTTTTATAACCCAATTATGCAAAATGAATATCACATAAAATATTTAAAAAAATTTTTGCATACTTATAAAAAAATTCATTCAATTATTGTTTTTTCAGACCATTGCGAATTTAAAGATATTACCAGAAAACCAAATTCTGATGCTTGTTTAATATACAGACATCAATTATATAAAACAATTGAATATATTAAATCAACAAGTGCTAATGTTTTAACAGTGCCTGAAATAGAATTTATATATAACAAGCTTTATCAATATAGTCAAGTCAGCGAAGATACAAAAATACAACATATTGCACAATTGCATAAATGAGTGCAATCAGAATTTATATTTAATCTTCTTCAATATATTCTGTTTCAAACCTGTACGCTTCAAAAGTTGGTGAGAAATAATCAGGCGACAATCCCGCTTTCATTTTCAAAGATTTCAAAAACACTTCCTTGTCGGGCAGCTCTTCCCAAACAGAGGGAAGATAAACAGCCTGATAATTGCCGTCTCTAATGATAATTCCGTCTTTATAAGGAACGATTTTATCCAGTAAATCCGCTTCATCATTGAAGCTCATATGTTTCGGGTCGCTCAACAGAGAAATATTTATTTTTAAATCGGCAAGTTCATTTTTGCCTACAGGCTTGAATCGTGGGTCGTTGAATGCAGCATTTTTTGAATGTTGAATTAAATCATCAAACAAACTTCGATGTGCAATAATAGAACCTATACAGCCCCTTAAATTTCCGTGTTTTTTTAACGTAACAAAACAAGCGCCCAATTCATCAAATATAGCCGGGTGTAGCGTTTCGATTTTGTTGTTTTCAAATTTGGATAAAATAGAGCTTTTGCATAATTTTAAAAGATAATCGCTGTAATATTCTTTTATAAATTGATTTTTAGTCCCCTCATACAATATCCAGCTTCCGTATCCTACGACTCTGGATTTATCCCCCGTTAAGTGAGAAGAATTTAGCATACCGACTCTGATTAAAGAATAATTGAATTTGTTTGCAAATTCTACTAAACCGCAAATTCCCACTGCTCCGCAAGCTCTTTCGTGAATGAAATTCCGAACACTACCCGTTTCTATTAATTGAGCAGTTGTGGCATCTATTTTTCTTGCATCTTTGTCGGATAAAAAATGGCTCAAATCAGAAGAAACAATAAAACCGCAATCCGGATTTTTGTAATATTCATTTATTATTTCGCAAATAACTTCGCAATCCTGCTGTCCGATTAAAACAGGGATTATTTTTACATCACTAAATAGTTTTTGGATTAAAGGAATCTGAACTTCTATTGAATGTTCCTGCGCCAGTGCTTCATCAAAAACTTGTGCGCCGAATTTTTCAGTTAGCTCCTGATTGATTTGCTGATTTATTTCTATGTTTCCTAAAGGCGTTTTCCATTCGTCATAACTTGTTAAAGATAAACCCTCGAAATAAACTCTGTGCGCAGGCGCGAAAATAAAGATGTTTTTAATATCATTATTTAAATGACTGATACCGCTATATGCTAAAGCACCAGAATAAACAAGTCCGGCATGCGGCACTATGACTGCTCTTGAGCAATATTCATATTTATTATTGTTTGCGGCAAAATCATCTATCTGACTGCTTAATTGTTCAGCATCACCATAATAAAACGCATTTGCAACAGAAGGTTCTTTTATTCTTTTCATAAAACAATTATAATACATTTTATGAAATATCAAAGTTTATTCAATGATAAAGTTCGCTGTGAAATCTGTCCGAGATATTGCAAACTGGGTCTCGGGCAGAGAGGATTTTGTTATGTCAGAAAAAATATCGATGGAAAATTGACTCTGGAAACATATGGCTACAATACAGGGTTAGCTATTGATCCGATCGAGAAAAAACCTATGTATCATTTTTATCCGGAATCAAAAGCGTTGTCTTTTGGGACTTTGGGTTGCAATATGGGCTGTTTGTTTTGTCAAAACAGCCACATAACAAAAGTTAAATGTTCGATTCAAGACTGCAATAAAACAACACCCGATGAAATTGTGCAAATCGCAAAAGAATACAATTGCAAAAGTGTCGCATTTACTTATAATGACCCGATTGTGTTTTTTGAATATGCGCTCGATACGGCTAAATTATGCAGGCAGGAGGGTATTAAAACGGTGGCTGTAACGGCAGGATACATAAATCCAAAACCGGCGGAAGAATTTTTTAATTTAATGGATGGTGCAAACATAGATTTAAAAGGCTTTAGCGAAGAATTTTACGCTAAAAATTGTGCTGCACACTTAAATCCCGTGCTCGAAACCATAAAATATGCGGTGAATGAAACAAATTGTTTTATTGAATTAACTACTTTGATTATTGAAGGGAAAAATGACCAATATATTGAAAAAGAATGCGAATGGATTTTAGATAATCTCGGCGATTGCATTCCTGTACATTTCAGTGCTTTTTCTCCCCGATATAAATTTTTAAATAAAAAGCCGACGAATTTTGAAACTTTAATTAAAACTTACAATATCTCAAAAAATATGGGTCTAAAGTATGTTTATACAGGAAACCTTGCAAATATCGAAACATCCAGCACATATTGCAAAAACTGCGGAAGAATTTTGTTGAAACGAGACGGATATAATCTGCTCGAAAATAACATAGAAAATGGAGTTTGCAAATTCTGCAAGGAAAAATTGGATGGTGTGTTTTAAACTAATAAACAGGCATTGCGCCTGTTTTTAGTTTATGGTTAATTATTTATAAAATATTCTTGAATTTTTTTCAACCAATTAATAATTCCTTCTCTATCGGGTCCTTCTTCATGATATGGTATTGAATAAGAAGTTTTACCGTATATTTTTGAAATTTCTATTCCGGTTGCTCTGGCAATAGGTTCTTCTGAAGCCATCAACATTGGTTCTGCAATATCGCTTATATCGTTTTCATCTTCGCCATAACCTGTCTGACTGAAATTCTCAGCAACTTCAATTGTCATATCTTCCGGCATTTTTTTAATAATTTCTTGTATTTCAGGGTCATTGAACATTAAGTTATCAACTTGTATCGCAAATTGTTTAGCGGCTTCAATTTTTTTAATTTGTCTGTCATAAGTGTCGATAAAACCATCTCTTGTTGGAGTAACTTTTTCCATTTTTTTTGTATTTTTATTCAAGGCATACCATGAATCTCTGGCTAGTTTTCCGCAAAATGAAACGGGGCTGATAGAAAGCATAATTTTCTCCTTATATTTGTAAATCTATAGACCTATAAAACTGCTCAAAAAATTTTTTTGCTAAAG
>JAJJLH010002045.1:0-63612 GCA_023806865.1 Isotricha sp. YL-2021a
ATTATAATCAAAAAGCTAACTATCAATTTGCCTGAATCTGCTTTTGATCTGACTGAATAATAATTATTTTCGTTTATATATTTTTGAAAACGTTCTTTTTCTATTGAACAACTTTTGTTTAATTCCTCCTTTTGTATGTAATGACTTTGATACTTCGAATTTGCAACATAAAAATTAAATGGAGCAATTCCATCTATTCTTAAATATAATCCGTTATAATTGCCGTGTTTATGAAATGAATATGCTCCATAATGACAAGTAAGTTGAGAAGCGGGATTCAGTTTTATTTCTTTCTTTATTTTATATGAATCAAAATATGTCCTTTCTACAGTACAAATTTTATTTTGATTACAATACATTACTTCTTCTGTTGGGTGAAAGTATAAAATTAAAAATGAAAATATTAATATAAATATTATCCTGCAAACTGTATATTTTATATAAAACGACTCATATGATAAATTTTCACTCTTCTTTTTATATACTGCCATATCCTCCCTGTATTTAGTGCTATTCCCCATTATCAAATATATATTTGCTCTATTAAAATAATATATTTCTTCATTTGGTTTCATTTTAATTGCTTTATCATAATTTTGAAGTGCTAATTCATAATTTTTTTCAATTTCATATATTTTCCCCAGTGCATTATAATATTTTGCATCTTTTTTTTTCTTTCGATAAAAGCTATTAACCATAGAAAACGCAGTATTAAAATTATTTGAATCTGCATACAGTTTTGCGCAAATTTCAACATAAAGAAAGTCCTTTGGCTCAAGTTGCATTATATATTTATAATCCTGTATTGCATTGCCATATTTATTCATTTCGACATTTAAACTTGCTCTTTTTTGTCTGGCATATATATTTTCCGGATTATTTTTTATAAAATCGTTGCATATTTCAAGTTCTGAATAGTTTAATTCTCTTTTTTTCTGGAAATATTTGTCATAATCATCTATTTGCTGATCTAATTCATTATTTTTAATATTCGAAGTTTTTTTTGAAGAATTATAATATTTTGATATAACTTTCGAAATAATAAATACAAATAAAATAAAGATAATTTCTACTATTGTAAATATATTTTCAACCATAATTTTCTCCTAAATATCGATTAATATTTAACCGATAGTTTCTTCTTTATCAGTATTATTATTGCTGCAGCAATTACTAAAAGAACAATCGCAATAATCGGTCTATAGAACAGCCAGGCAATTGCAATTATTACCAAAGACAATACTAATGATATTAAAAATACCAAACCGCCTGTTATAAAAGAAACAATTCTTTCAAATACGGGTATAAAACTCAATAAGACAGCAAGCGGCCTTAATATTATATTCAAGCCGATGAACATAAGGAAAAAGCCTACAACTCTGAAAATATTTGTCATTATCAGATTACTCTTCTTAAATTTTTCCACCATTTCGGTTTGTGACAAAAGTCCGTCATACTGAAGATAAACATTTCCCTGCTTTATAACCATCGGGGTAATTGTTTTATCAGGTCTTTGCATACCGACAACAGATATTTGAAAATCTGACGGCAAATATCTGTAGGATATTCTTATATCTCCGATACTCGGTGAATTGATGTCTTTGCCGTTGTAATAATAATTTTGGCTTATTGTATAATCTTTGTTTTTAGGCAAATTTGAATATTCAATTAAGTTATTCATTGAAGATGTTTGAACATTTGAAAGCACAAAGTCACCGAAACTGCCGCTTTTTGCATTAAATCTTTCCGATTTTACGGTAAACGGAGGATTAACATAAGAAGGTTTATTAAAATCAGCAGAATCAATAGGAAATTCGGACCAAACTTTATCATAAGTGTATGTGGTCGTTTCCGTTGTAGAACCGCCCATTTTTGTTTCGGTCTTGGTTTCTTTATTTTCTTTCCACTGGTACATCTCAACTTTTCTTGAAAGTACAAGCGATTTCGGGATTGTTATTATGCCGTCAGTCAGACTTTCATCCGTAACGGCATTTCCGAACGTCAATATGAGTTTATTATCATTATTTTTATCAACAACACTGCTTTCAACAGGAATTGCATTTTTGTTTATATAAGCGGCAATTTGGTTTTGTCTGGCAAGATTGCCCTCGTTAAACCAAAGCACTAATATTGATGCAACAAAAAGAATTATTCCTAAAATCACACCGCCGAATGAATTTTTAATGTTTTGCCCGAATGAAGTTGTTTTTACTTCAGTAAAAGAATTTTCGCTCATATTAACTCCCTTCAATATAGTTTATTTTCTTACAACACCCGATTAAAAGCAAATATTTAATTTTATGCTATGCTATTATTGATTAACGGTTTCTTAAAAGGAGTAACTATAATGTCAAATGTTCTATTAATAAACGGCAGTCCGAAAGCAAACGGCTGCACATATACAGCATTAAATGAAATGATTAAGGTTTTCAATAATGAAGGTATTGAAACAGAACTTATACATATAGGAAATAAAGAAATAAGAGGCTGTGTTGCCTGTAACCATTGCAGAGAAAACGGTAAATGCGTTTTTGATGATATGGTTAATGTTGCTAATGAAAAATTTAAAACATCAGACGGAATTGTTGTCGGAAGCCCTGTTTACTACGCTTCACCCAACGGAAGTCTGATTTCTTTTATGGACAGATTATTTTACAGTGCACCTTTTTCCAAGCATATGAAGGTCGGTGCCGCAATTGTAAACGCAAGACGAGGAGGAAATACAGCTTCCTTTGATGTTTTAAACAAATATTTTTCAATCAGCGGTATGCCTGTTGCATCAGGCACATACTGGAATATGACACACGGGTTTACCCCTGACGATGTAAAAAAAGATAAAGAAGGACTGCAAACAATGAGAAACCTCGCACGCAATATGGCATTTATGATTAAAGCCATTAAAGATGCAAAAGAAAAATACGGTCTTCCTGAGGTTGAAACAGGCTTATTTACAAGTTTTCCAGATGGGAAATAATTTTAAAATTTCTCAATTTAAGAATATATGATAAAATAGTTTTCATATTTTAAATTTTAATAGGTATATTTATGAATAAAAAATTATTTTTTATTTTATCTTTTATTTTATTTTTCTGTTTTACGCTCAATTCTTTAAGTGCATATTCCTATGTTGCCGATACATATAACGGAAGAGTAAAATACGGCACATATCATTGTGTTAAAAACGGGAAAACTTGTGATGCCGAAAGAATTGAGGGCAGTTTCACAATGAGCGGCGATGCTTGTCCTCCGTTTGTCAGAAATATGCCCGCTGAAATACATAATGAAGAGGTGGCTGATTTTTTAACTTCAAAATATTGTCAGTTTACACCGACCACGGTTAAAAAATATGAATGCAGATATCCTAATGGTGAAGCAACCGTTTATATGAAAGATGGGAAAGCAGTATCTGCAAGTTATTCGCCCAGTTTAAGAAGAATCGGACTTCATAATTTATATAAGCCCGATAAATGTACCGAGGCGAAAATGGAAGGTGATAACGGAGAACCGCCTTTATACAGAAATAATCCACCAAAAGCTGCTAAACCGAATATAAATTCCAACAAGAACCCGCAAATTGATTAATTTACGCTTTAATAATAGGATTTTGTATAAATTTCGGTTCTTACGTCTTATATTATTTTGCATTTTAGTATATAATCATTAATAGTAATTATTTGAGGATTTTTATGGGAAATAATATATTAATGCCGGGTGATGCAGCAGGCAATTATGATGAGAAATGGACAAAAACCTTTGATTTAAAATTTTTAATACTGTGGCTAATTTTATTTGCTTTTTTACTAAGTTGGACAATAATCTTTGATCCGAGTTTGTTTAATGCAAAAGCATTTTTTATAAGAATGGTTATAAAACTATCAATAATGATGTTTTTAGCACTTTTGGGCGGAATGTTATGCCGTCACTATTGTAATATTGATGAAAAAGGATATATTACAACTTCTAAAAATCATTGGTTCAAAGTAAATTATACAAGAAAAATTCAGCATTTTGCAGCATATCTTGTACCTTTATTAAGTCCTCCGACGGCACCATTAGGTATCTTGCCGCATCTTTGGGAATCTTTATTTGTTCTTTTTATGTTTTTAGTATTGATAAAACCTATAAGAGAATTTTCAACATTTTTTATGCTGCAATTTAATTCGCTAGATAGAGTTGAAGACAGACCCAATACACTAAAATGGATAGTCTTAGGTAATATGCTGCCGGGTTTAATTATTATTACCGTATTTAAACAAATTTTTGAAACATATTTATCGTTACCATTGTTAGCATCGGTTGTTGTATTTACGGTTGCAATAGGTGACGGTTTGGCAGAACCCGTAGGAACATACTTAGGTAAGAAAAAATATGTTGTTCCATCGTGGAATTTGAAAAACAGATATGTAAGATCATATGTCGGAAGTGCTTGTGTTTATATTACCGCAGTTATATTTCTTATTCTGTTTAAAGAACAATTTGCAAACTCTCTTGAGTTTTGGTCGGCAATGGTACTATTTCCTCCAATAATGACATTATCAGAAGCCTTTGCACCTCACTCAATGGATACTCCTGTTATGATGCTTATAGGTTTTTCTTTGCTATTCGGGATTTGTGCAATTTTTTAAAATCAATAGTCTAAATTTACAATAAAAATCAATAGAAAATGTTTAAATTGAGTTAATTAAAACTCCTTTTAAACATTTTCTGCTTTTTAAAATATAAACTTATGAGTTTATGTAAAATTTTATTTATTAAATGTTAAAACTACAATATATAAGGAATATATATATTATATATAGAAGGCAAGATAAAATGGTTTCTGTTAATACTCTTTCTACAATAAATTCAGTGGCATTAATATATCCAAAGCATGTTCTATCGAATGAAACGATAGAACAATTGAAAGAGTTCGGAATTAATATATCAAGTGTGTCTTCGGAAGCAGAAGCAAAAAAAATAATCAAAGAAAAAACTGAAGCGAAAAATGAGACAAATAACAACCAACAAACAGATTACAGACTTGAAAAAGTATACAAACGTATCCGAACTCTTTCTACGAGAATAGGTGTTTCCGTATCTTCTAATGAAAGAATAGAAAAAGTATTAAATAAAATCAAATCAAAAATTTCTTTGCTTGAAGAAAATAGTAATAATGCAAATATTACTGCCGTTCGTTCAGAATATGATTCAATTAAATATACATATGAAACGATTACAAAAACCAGAGAAAATTTGTTTACCGGTTTAGATTTATTAGGTAAAACAAACAGAATCGTTATGGGCATAACGGATATAAAGAAATAAAAAAATATTTTTGAATAAATTACACATTGTTATATAAATCGTGCTCGTACTTATCATGCCAATGGTTTTCTTCTTGTTCACGTTCTTTTTCCATTGCAACATGATAGTTGATATATTGAAGCATCCTTTTTGTTTTTGCTGATTCTTCAATTTTAAAACAACTGATGCAGGCAAAAACAGCAAGTATTGAACAAAAAGCAAAAATTATAAAATATGCACTATATTCGTTTAAACTTATAAAGTTCAACTTATCAAGGCAAAATCCCGAAAAATTACCCAGTAAGCCGACGGAAATATAAAAGCCGCAGGTCATTACACTTACAGAGGTAGCAGAGTTTTTTTCTCCGTTTATATCATGTAACAGAGGAACAAGTAAAGGTGAAAGACTTGCCCAAAAGGCTATTGTGCAGAACAGTATACAAGGTATTACAGGAGTCTTTATACTAAAAATTATACACAATGAAATACAAATAAAAGTAAACAAGGTATTTAATGTCGCTATTCTTAAATATATTGTTCTTCGGTTTAATGTTATCTTACTGAGAAAGGCTATTATTGAACCGGAAAAAGCATATAACATGCCCATTACGGATAAAATTAAGGCGGAATTTATTACGGACATATTGCAATAATCTTCCAAAAATTTCTTCCCTATTACTGTCTGCATAACATAATAAAGTCCATAGTTAAGGCAGGCAAATGCATATAAATTTATATTCTTTTTCTTATTAAATACTTCCTTAAATAAACTAAAGTTTATTTTTACTTCCTTATTTATCGGCTGTTTTTTAGCAAAATTATTTATTATGACAAATAATATTGCAATGATTGTAATGGCAATAGCAGTAATAAAAAATACTTTTCGCCACCCTAAATTATTTATGCAAATAACAATCGGTGCATTTGCAACAATTCCGCCAAGATAACCTATCAGCAAAACAAAAGAAAGAGCAACACCAAAATTTTTATGCGAAACAATCTTTTTTGTTTCATTTATCATAGCAAGATAAAAACTGGCAGAACCGCACCCCGTTAAAATTCTGCTTAAATACAAAATCGGCATTGAATGGGCAAACGGGAATATAATACTGCCTATAAAAAACAAGATTGCGCCTAAAGTTACAACTCTAAATCCGCCGTATCTTGCAATAAATATTCCGATAAAAAGTTGGCTTATTGCATAAACATACATAAAAGATGAGCCCAGTGAAGCAATACTTTGCGCTGTTGTATGTAAATCATTTTGCAAAAGAGTAAAAATTGCACCCGGAACTGCAACTCTTTGTAAATTAGCGAAAAAGTACAAAAAAGAACCCAATAATACTAATGTTATCTCTATAATCGGCAGTTTTTTCATATTTACTTTCATATACAAAATAAATGATGCCTTTTATTATATAACCAAAATATTATGCAAGAAAATTAATTAATCAAAAAATTTAGAATAAGCAGAGCAAAAAAACAAGAATAATTTTAAAATAGTAACCTCAACCATAATTATGAGTTAGTTGTTTTTTTCTTTAATTATTTCTTCAATATATGCTTTTGCTTCTTCATCTTGAATTGCGTTAATTCCTGCTTCTTTATATTCAGCCAAAGATTTTTTTGCCCTTACAAATGATTGTTTATATTCATCCGTACCGGCAGCAGCCCATACTGTTTTATAAAATGATTTAATTTTAATCTTATCATCTAAAGTCAAACGAGGTTCCATTTCGCCTTCTTTTAATTCGTCGTTTGCTTTTCTGTTAAGATAGTCATCAAGTTCAGCTTTCTTTTTAAAAATCTCTTTTAATTCAGGACGACTTGCCACAATTTCCTGTGCTATTCTTCTTGTATTAGTTGAAAGAGCCCAAGCAAGTTTTGCTCTTATTGATATATCCTTAGTTTTTTCTGCCTTTATCAATGCCTGTTCAAAATCTTTTTTATCTATAAATTCAGCATTTTTAGGATATTTAAGATTGATAAACAATTTATCTTTATCACTCTTATAAATATAGTGCGGAACTATTTGGATATCACCATCGACTATTGCTGTTTCAACTTCCGTTTGAGTTAATTTCATTCTTTTTGCAAATTGTTCAACATCCATAAGATTTTTATTTTGATTTCTTAAAAATTTTAGTTCGCCCTCGGCTCCTTTCTTATGGAAAATACATAACTCATTTTTAACACCATCTTTTGTTTTTACAGGTAACATTTTTCCGTTAAGTTTCTTTGTTTTTACAAGTTGCTGCAATTCTTTCTCGGAACAAAAGCCCAAATGAGCAATATATTTTGCAGGCAAATAATCTTTGTTTATATATGGTGATTCTTTTACAATACTGCCAATATAATTATGTCTTTCAATTCCATTTATATTTTTTTCATCGGTAATATCTATTACATGTACGGGTTCTTCTTCATCTGTTGCTATATTTTTTAGTTTTATGGGATTTAAATATCCGTCTTGTACATATCTGTTTAGTTCTTTTTCGCTATATCCGTATTGGTCCATAATTTCAGAATAAGATAATAGCCCGTCTTTTGTTAATCTCTTATAATTTTCTGTATTAAGTTCATACGAACTGTCAAGCATATTACCTATACCTGTTTTGTTTAATACAAAATAATTATTATTTTGCCATATACTTTTAAAAGCAGAGTCCTCAACTTTTGTAAGTGATACCATCGGGATTATTTCGGGATGTTGTGTTAAAATTCCCCTTCTCTGCGGCCAAGTAAAACGACTATCTGATAAAAATGCAACATTTGGATTAAATGTTTTTATTAAATCTTCACGCATTTTCATTAAATTTTTAATTTGCTCTCTAATCTCCTGATTATGCTTATATCGGGCATAGTTGTCCACTCTTGACATATTGGTTTTATTTACACTTTTTTGTTCTTTTATCGCTTGAATTTGTCTATCATATTCCTGAATCGCAATAGCTTGTTCTTTTGCAGAGACAACCTTCTTAGTATTTTCAAATACATCAGGCTTTTGTACATTATTTATTTGAGGGTTTGAGGTAAAATTTATCTTTTTGGCATTTGAAATTCTGCCAAATGAAAGAGAACTTAAAATCATTACTTATTCCTTTTTGTTATTCAATAGAAATACCCTAAAAATAAAATATTGATACTTATAAACAAAAAATTAAGTTTTGTAAAAGCCTGTTCCCATTTTATTTCATCATTTGTCTCTTTTAAAATAATTTTTTAAAGGAATTGAATATTACGGAAAAAAAGACAAAGTTGACAATGATGTCAGTATTACTTTCCTTCTCCCGAATAAGGCGTGGAAATTAGTACCTGAAACAAATACGGGTACTGACATCTACATTAGAGTTGTAATTCGGTTAACTCGCACAATTCAAACTAATGATAATATTGCGGATGTTTATTGTTTCCTTTTATCTTTATGGAATCTACAACATTAAATGATTCTAAAAAAGTATTTTCATTTAAAACTATTTCTTTGGAAGAATCATAAGGGTCAATAATTGTAATGACTTTTTCGCCATTTGTTTTTGTACTTACATCTTTTACTGCGTAAGAATGTCCTTTTAAAATTAAAACTTTATTACCAAAAGAATCTTTTACCCATCTGTTACTGACTGCACCGGGAGAACCTTGAGCGGATCCTTTTTTATCAAGATTTGCGGCAACAATAGTGGTTTCACCTTTTTCACATTCTTTTAGCACTTTTTTAACACCGTTTTTATCTTTATCAGTAACATTTCTATTACCACCGCCTAAACCGGTCATTGCATATAATACCTGATGAGGTTCAAGGGCTTGTATAGGTTTTCCGGCAAGAATATTTTGAGGTTTTTTACACCAAGACGGCGCATCCTTTGATAACTTGATTTTTCCTTCTTTTACCAATTTTAAAGAATCTGACATTGCTCTTTCGAGGAAATATGCTTCAGCATCTCCTGAAGAATAATAATAGTCGGTAATATTATTTGCTTTTTTATCTTTATTCATATCCATATTGTATTCAAAAGATGTACCGAATCCCGGAAGATTAACAGTAATAGTATTTTTCTCATTATTTATAACAAAACATTTTTCAAGAACCTCTCTGCCGTATTCAGAATGGCTTAATGAGTTTAATACACTTAACAAAGAACAATCTCCTGTTCCTTGTGACTGTTTTGATGCACTAATATCTCCATCTGCGTTACTTGTAGACGGCAAATCAATTTTATTTAATTCTACGGCAATTTCATCTAAAGAACCATATGTTTTACCGTTAAATTTATATTTTTCATCATCTATCTTTGTGACATTTTCGGATATTTTTCTGTTTCCGTTTGTTACTTCAACAGAAATATCATTTCCTTTTATTGAAAAATCAACGGCATTTCCCTGCCCTGTTTTAAATTTATATTTTTTTTCATTTTTATCTGTCTTGTAAATAAAACATTGGTCTTTACTTATCGGTTCTTCTTGACCTTCATCTGCATATATTTCTATTTGAAAAAGACCTGTTTCTTTACCGTCTTTTTTACCGGTTTTTACCTTTACATAATTTTGTCCAAATTCACAAACATCTCCGTCTTCAGAAGAATGAGAAACTCCTGTTTTCCCAAAAATAGAATCATCATTTTGACTTTGAGTTTTTTGTACGGAATTTTGTTCTTGAAGTTTTTTTAGAGTCTGAATAATATTATTTTCAGAAGAATTAACTGAATTTGTCATAATGCAGAACACCTTTTAAAAGAGAACCAATTATAATATCGGAAAATTAAAAGAAAACTTTAGGTTTTATTAAAAATTTTAACGGAAAATTTACAAAATATACGGCAACATACATAACAAAAAATATAATTTTTAATTAAGAACAAACAAACTTTTTTTTTAGAAGTTTTATACCTTACGGAAGGAAAATATTATGTCTGTCTCTTTCGGTAAAAAAACTATTCTTGGCATTTGTGAAATAAAAGATATAAAGCAAAATAAACCCGTTAAAGCAACTTTTGTTGAATTTGACTGCAAAGATGAAGCAGATATTAAAGAAATAAAAGCAATATCTGGTAATTGGAAATACAAAAAAGATATTGTTAATAAAATGCAAAATATATATAATTTGCGAGGATATAAACAAAGTTCCGCTTCCATTTATGCTATGGAAAATGAAAATCATGAAATTATAGGTATTGCTCAAACAAAGGATATGAGACCTGATTTAATTCTTGACTTACTTGAAAGTTCACCTGATAAAAACTATAAATATGTTGGACAAAATATGATAGCATTTTTAAGCAAAATTGCATTGAATAACAATTTTAAAAGATTATATATTCCAAACCCTATTGCCTCTGCAAAGGATTTTTATCTTCAAAAATGCGGCTTTAAAAAAGTTCACAGACAACCTGCCGTTCAATTATCAAAAAGAGGAATGAAAAAATCTCTAAAATCATATTCCGCCAAGTTTAACGGAAACTCTTTTCTTTGTCTTGTATAATTAATTTTTAAATTATTTTTGCTATAATTTATATGAATTCTTTCTGCTTTTGAAAAGGTAAAAAATAATGAATAGAGTTATTAATTTTATTGCATATTTAATTGTTATAATATTTATTTTTGCTAGTATTGATGTATTCATTTTTCATGAAAAAATGAATTTGGGAGCACAAAGGTACAAATCAAATCTAAATAATACATTCATTATGGCAGATTATCCTTATGCAGAATTTATTTCCTCGGAAATTGCACAAACAGAACCTTTTAGTACATATTACACAGGTAAAAAAATATATGAAGGTAATGAAAATAAAATAAAGATTGCATTTTTTGGCGGTTCAACAGCAGCCTATAATGATCCAAATAAAGAAGATTCTCTAAATATTCCTCAATATGTTGAACAAATTTTGCAAAACAAGTTAAAAAAAGGGGTTGTAGTTATAAATTACTCCTGCGGAGCAGCAAATCACAGACAACATTTACATATGCTGCTTGAATTCCTTCCAAAATTTAAACCCGATATTGTCGTTTATTATGGAGGAAATAACGAAACCGTTCAAGCGTTTGGTGATGACCCCAGATACAACTATCCTTTCAATTATTTTTATAAGCATGAATTTCCGACTTGGAAAAAAGCACTTATTGAATACTCCGCAATTGGAAGTATTATAATGACACAACTCGAATCTGTAAATTTAAACAGCGCCAAAAAAAGATCTCATTGGATGACTGACGAATGGATGAACGGTATGGTTAATAACTATTTTGATACTCTTGAGTTATCAAAAACAGTAACGAATACTTTTAATTCAAATTTATTTGGGAAAACACAGTTTATTGCTATATTTCAACCATTAAATTTACCAAATTATCAAAAATATGCAGAAAAACCGGTTTCTGAAATAAGAAAAAGACTACCATCCATCAATTATGCATATGATTTTTACAATAAATATGACGGTTTAAATGACATATTTTATGATGCTTGCCATGTAAAAGATGAAGCAAACAGATTAATGGCAAATGAAATATCTGACTTACTAATAGATAAATATTTAAAAAAATATAAAAAATAAATTATTAAAACTTTATAGTAAAGTTTTGTTCTAAAAACTACATAAAATGGCAAAAAATTTTATGAGAGTTATTATAATATTGGGTTTATGTAGGAGAAGTTTTATGCAAATTAGTGCAATTAATGGGTTAAAAACCATTCAAGCAGGCAGTACTGTAAAAAGTAATATTAGAAATTACATGTCAGTACCGTTATTAAAAGCAGATAGTATTTCTTTCGGAAATAAAGGCATAAAAAGAAAAGTTAATGTTGATATGGATACGGCTAATACTGTTGCCTATAGTTTATCTCATTCAACATCAGGGCATAGAGCACCATACAATGGAAAAACCTTTAACAAAGATGTAGTCAAGTTAATTACATTAGGTGTAGCGCAATTTGCTAAAGATGAAGCAGGTAAAGATGGGAAAAACAGAGCAACCGTTTTAATAGGCGGGGACACTAGACCGGCAACAAAAGAATCACTTCCTGTTATAAATGATACCCTTTTAAAACAAAATGTTGACGTTATATATATTCAAGACCCTGTTCCGAGCCCGCTTCTTGCTTTAGCAGCAAGAGAATTAAATGCGGATGTTGCCGTATTAATGACGGCAAGTCATAACCCTTGGGCTGACGGCGGATACAATCTTGTGACAAAAGCAGGTGCAGTTGCACCTAAAACAGTAACTCAAAAAATATCAGATAACATTGTTGATATTGCCAAAAAAGGAACTTATATTGAGTATCCCCAAAATAGTTCAAAAGAAACAGATATATACCCGATAGAAATGTATAAAGACCATATTAATTCGTTAGGAATTATTGACTGGGACAAAATCAGAAATGCAAATATTGCAATAAACTATGATGCGCTTAATGGAACCGGAAGTTATGTTCTTCCGAAACTTTTAAAAGAATACGGAATTAGCGTTAATGAAATCCATTCATCAGGTCAAGAAGGTCCAAATCCTACAGAAGCAAATTTAACGGAATTAAAAAAATCCGTTACTGATGATAAAAGAACTGATTTTAAAATAGGTATCGCAAATGACGGTGATGCTGACAGATTTGGAATTATAAACGAAAAAGGAGAATTTATAACCCCGAATGATGTTCTTTTGCTTGCATCATATCACCTTGCAAAAAATAAAGGGTTAAAAGGCACTATAATAAGAAGTCAAGCAACTACAAAAGAACTTGATTATGTCGCAAAATTATACGGCATTGATGTTAAAAAAACACCTGTAGGCTTTAAATATATAGCAGAAGACATTTTAGGCTTAAGAAAACAAGGCAAAGACATGCTCATTGCAGGCGAAGAATCAGGCGGGTTAACGGTATATGGACATATCCCCGAGAAAGACGGAGTCTTAGCAGATTTATTACTGCTTGATTTAATGGCTACAGAACAAAAACCGTTATCTGAATTACTCAAAGACATCAAAGAAGAACTGCCTATTCATTTAGGAATTTCTCACTTCAGTAAAAAATATCCTTCTGATAATGAAAAACAATTTGTCATGGATAGATTTGAAAATATTTATAACAAAACAAAAGAAGGAAATTGCAAATTTGATGAAAACCATACAATAGATGCGAAAAAAACAATTGAAAAACGCAAATTGATGGAAACATATAAAGAAGGCGGAGACGGTGTAAAACTTTTCCTGACAGACGGTTCTACAATACTTGTAAGAAAAAGCGGAACAGAGCCCCTGCTTCGCGGATACATTGAAGCGGCAGGTAAAGACCAAAAAGAAGCCGATGAAAATTGTAAAAATTTAAAACAAACTATGGATGAACTTTTTACAATTTAACAATTCAAAATAATTAAGAAAAGGCGCCAATTTGAGCGTCTTTTTTCGTTCTTAAAAATTTACAAAACAAATTTTTTTTGTCAATTTTTCAAAAAAAAAATACTTTATTAATATGTAAAAGAAATAAACAATTTTATAGAAATCGAGGAATGTAATGGCTACAAACGGGGTTAGTTTATTTTCGTATAAAGCGAAAAATAACATAAATGCAAATAATAATTTAAATAAAGAAAAAAATGATAATGAAATAAGATTTCCGAGAGGTGACACAACAGAGCGTACTAAAATTCTCAATAGTGCTGATTTCAATATCATATCTGATGAAATACGATGTAAAAGCACACAAATGCAAATAGACAAAAAATTAAACTCTTTAAAAGGGTTTACAAAGAATTAAACCTCAAGAACAAACATAAGAATACCGCATAAATTATGCGGTATTTCTGTTTTTTATTAATCTAACATATTATTTTTTAAAGCAAAAACAGCAGCTTGAGTTCTGTCTTTTACTGCAAGTTTTGATATTATTCCTGCAATATGGTTTTTAACGGTATTTCTCGATATAAAAAGTTTTTCAGCTATTTCATCATTAGACATACCATCTGCAACCAGTTTTAATACTTCTTTTTCTCTTTCGGAAATGTTAAAATCTTCTGTTTTAAGTCTTTCTTTTTTCTGCTCTTCGTTCATATGAGTCATAACATCAAAAACATACGCTGCAATTTTTGTATCAACCCATATTCCGCCATCCATTACAATTTGGATTACATTTTGAAGTTCTTCCATTTTAATATCTTTTATGCAATATGCATTTGCTCCTGAACTAAATGCCATAAGGACATTTTCTCGTTCGCCATGAGAAGTCAGCATTATTATAGCAATTTTAGGGTTTGTCTGTTTTATTTCAATAGTTGCATCAATACCGTTCTTAACAGGCATATCAATATCCATTAAAATAATATCGGGTTTATTATCTTTTATAAAATCAACAGCCAACTGCCCGTTTTCAACAGCACCTATTACATTGATATTATTTTGCTTTTTCAATTGATATGAAAGCGTTTGCCTTGTCAAAGGATGATCTTCCGCAATCAGTAAATTATATTTAGCCATTTTCTCCTTCGTTTGATAGTTCTATAATGAATTTCGTATATTTATCTTTTTCGGTTTCAACAGATATTTTTCCGCCATTTTGGTTTACCAAATCATATACAATAGAAAGTCCTAAACCTGAAACGGATTTTTTATCAGTATACCTTCTTGCCAAATGATTATCAAATATTTTTTCTTTGGTTTCTTCATTCATACCGCTTCCGTTGTCTTCTATTACAATAACGGTTGATTTTGGATTCTTTTTGGCAGTTACTGTTACAATTTTATTACTGTCTATGTTTTCAATAGCATTAGACACCAAATTCATAATAATTCTGTTAAAGGAAATATAATCAGCCCAAACAGTAAGATTATTTTGAACGGATGATCTTAATTCAATATTTTTTGCTTCCGCAGCGGGTTTTAATGCTGCAATAACGTTATCCGTCAATTGAGAAAAGTCAAAATCCATTTTCTCAATTTTTATATCCTGGTTGCTGAAGGATTCAATTACGGCATTAATCATTTTAAGATATGCATCATTGTTTTTAATCATTCCATCAACAAGTTCATTGTCTTTTAATTCATCGGATAATATTTCCATTGCTCTTTCTTGCGCAATAACTGGTGCCCTTAAATCGTGAACTAAATTTCTTATAAAATTATCGTGGAGTTTTTCTCTTTGTTTAAGTCCTTGAACCATATTATTCATTGTATTAAAAGTTTCAATTATTTTACTGTTTTCACTATCAGTTTTAAATTCAACATTTAAAATACCGTCTTTAATTTTATCGGTATTTTTTTCTATAATACCCAAAGGCACTACAAAATTCTTATCAATATATCTTAATACCAAATATATAAGGATAGAAGACACACCAAGAATAATCAATACAGGTATTGCCATTGGCGGATGCTTTTTAGATGACGGAGGAGGAGGAGGCAGCATCGGCATTCCGTAATCTTCGTTATCATACATAATACTTTCGTGCATCTGCATAGCATGAGTGCGTTCTTTTTCCATTGAATACTTTTGGAAAAAGATTAAAGAAAAGAACATCAAAGAAATTACAGAAAGAAAAATAATAAAATACTTAAGTATAAATTTGTTCATTTAAGCCGTCCTTTCTCTTATTTTATAATTATTTTTCGCTTTTAGCAAATACCATTTAAACAACGACCAAATAACTGACCGTTGTTATAATTATCTATATATTATTAAAACACGTTTTATACCACTGTTTAATAGTTCTCGAGAACCTTTTTATAAATTAACAATTTAAATTTAAATCGTTCTATAATATTCTTTATGTTATAAAATATTATTGTCAAAAGTTTTGGAGTAAGTTATGAAAAAGATTTTAATTATTTTAACAGCAGTATTTTTTACCGCTACATCAGTATATGCTGCAACTACAACGACAGAATGGACTAATTCTACAAACACAACAAGAGTAAATACAATAGGTAAAAATCTTCTGTCAAAGAATAATCTTCCTACACAAATAACATTTAAAGTTATTGAATCGGAAGATGTTAATGCTTATGCAACAGGAGAAAACCAATTATGTGTTTATACAGGACTTTTAAAATATGTTACTGACGATGCGGAATTAGCAGGTGTTATTTCTCACGAAATCGGTCATATTTTAAACAGTCACGTTGCAAAACAAAGCATAGTAAACGCGGTTACCGCAACAGCAATAAATAATATGGCCAATGAACAATTGAGAACAGGTGCTGCTATTGCACAAAATCTTTCAATGAAAAAAATGTCAAGAACAGAAGAAAATGAAGCTGATGTTACAGGTGTTGACCTTATGGTAAAAGCAGGTTATAACCCTCTTGCAATGGTATCAGTATTATATAAAATCAGCGGAAACTACATAGATATATTACAAGATCACCCTTCAGGCGATAAAAGAACAATGTATATTTATGATTACATAACATATACATATCCTGAAAAAGCAAAACTAGGATATAATTCAGACTCATATAAACAATTTATGAACTACGCAACACCAATAGTAAATGAAAGAAATTCAAACCCGTCTAAATTAAAGAAATTTAATAAAACACAGGCAAAATTAAAAGAAAAAAGAATTAAAAAGCTCAAAAAATATCAAAAAAGTACAAATGAATTTGGCTGGAATGTTTCATATACAATGTTAAAGGCACTAACTTCAACAAATTCACAATAAAATCGAGGTTATATGAAAACTTCAACAGAGAAGAAAATAGCCGCTATACTTTCTATGACATCAAATGCAGGCATAATTACATTAAAGCTTATTGCAGGCTCTGTTTCGGGCAGTATAAGTATAATATCTGAAGCATTGCATTCTATGACGGATTTTATAGCATCTGTTTTGACCTTTTTTGCAGTATCACGTTCAAGCGAGCCTGCAGATAAAGACCACCCCTTCGGGCACGGCAAATATGAAGATATGTCAGGCTTTATAGAAGGCGGTTTGATTATCTTTGCAGGACTTTTTATTATATATAAAGCAATTAGTAAACTAATTTTGGGTAATTATGTAAATACAGAAACAACATTAGGTATTATGGTAATGGGAGTTGCTGTATTAACAAACTTTGCAGTAAGCACATACTTATTACAAACAGCGAAAAGAACTGACTCTATATCATTATATGCAGACGGTCAGCATTTAAGAGCAGATATATTTTCTTCATTAGGCGTATTAATAGGGTTAATATTAATAAGAGAAACAGGTATAGCGATTTTAGACCCGATAATTGCACTTATTGTGGCAGTAATAATTATAAGAGAAGGTTATAAAATTTCAAAAGAAACATTAAACAACCTGCTTGACGGGGCGCTTCCGGAGTGCGATATGAAAAGAATTGAAGCAATTTTAAATGGAAATGAATCAATAAAAGGATATAAAAATATAAGAACAAGGAAATCCGGACGGTTAAGAGATATTGAAATGACTGTATTTTTTGACCCTGAAGCAAAAATATGCGACTGTCACAAGGTTTGTGACGATATAGAAGAACAAATGCAAAAAGTACTTTCTGATGTTAGGGTTGTTATACACGCAGAACCTAATAATATAACAAATAATGAAACAAAAGAGGCTTCTTATTGTTGAAAAAAATAACCCGTTATTAGATAATGGATATATGGAGAGATGTCCGAGCGGTTTAAGGTGCAAATCTCGAAAATTTGTGAAGGGGTAACTCTTCCGAGGGTTCGAATCCCTCTCTCTCCGTTCTTACTTTTTTGTAAAAAAAGAAAGCAAAAAACTTTTAGTAACATTTATTTAATATTTTTCCTTACAATTAGGGATGAGAACCCTCAAAAAATAAAGTTTTGTCTTTGGTTTGAGCGGATTTTTTGCAGGCTGAACTAATAATAATATTCAAAAACAGTTGTACTGAAACAAGTGCAACATAACTGCTTAAATTTTAAACACTATACAATATTCAATATATTTTTAAAGCCTGTTATTTCAAATACATTTTTTACTTCATCATTTACATTTTTAATGTACATTGAAGATTTTTGTTCGTTCATTGTTTTTTGGAGATCAAGAAGCATTCTTAAACCGGCACTTGAGACATAATCAACTTCAGAAAAGTCTAAAAGCACTTCTTTCGCATTATTTACATTTGCTTTAATTTTATTCTTTATATCCTCGGAATTTTCTATATTAATTTTGCCGGACATTTTAACAATCAATCTGGCATTTTCTACATTGTTTACTGTTTCATATTTAAATTCCATGATTTTAAGCACCTCTAACTATTATATATTATATAATAACCCATATTTTATTTATATGAAAATTGTAAATATATTTTTGCCGTCTTTATATTCATATTCCGTTTTTTGTGCCATTTGTTTAACCATATATATACCTAAACCACCCGGAATTCTTTGTTCTGCAGGTAAAGATATATCAGGATCCGGTTTTTCTAAGGGATTATACTGTGTTCCATCATCTGTAAATTGTAATTTAATTGTATTTTCAGATCTACTCATAGTAACTTCAATTGTGCCTTTTTCCTCTTTATATGCATAAAAGCATACATTTGCAAAAATTTCTTCAGCGCACATTTCTATTTTATTGCTCAAATCGGAAGGTAATTGCCATTCCGTACAAACAGAATTTAACCAATTATAAAAATCATTATAATTTTCTATTTTTGCAGTATTATTATAGGCTCTTATATCTCCGTTATATTCATACATCAACATAGTTATATCATCACTCTGTTCAGTTCCTTGCGAATACTCATTAACATTAGTTTTTACATCACAAATAGTTTTAGTTATATCACTATCTTTTATTTGATTTATATAGTTGATAAGCCTTTTTTCACCATACATTTTGCCTTCTGTATTAACGGCTTCCGTTATACCGTCAGTATATAAAAATATTTTATCACCGGGGTTTAATTTAGTTTCATAAATATTGTAATCTGCATTTGGCATTACCCCGATAACTATATTTTGGTCTATTTTAAGATACTCATAGCCAACACCGTTTTTATATAACAAAGGAGGATTATGTCCGCAATTTATACAAGACATTTCTCCTGTAACTAAATCAACTACACAAGCAAACATTGTTATAAAAAACATTTCTTTATTGTTTTTACTAACTTCTTTATTTATTTGTTGAATCATTTCTTTTGGGGACAATCTTAACTGTGCAATATTTGCAATGAGAGTTTTTGCATTCATCATAAATAATGCGGCAGGAACACCTTTCCCCGAAACATCTGCTATTAAGAACATAAATTTATTAACATCAATAAAATAAAAGTCATAGAAATCGCCGCCAACTTCTCTTGCAGGTGTCATTGTTGCATATATATTAAAATCTCTTCTGTCCGGAAACGGAGGAAAGAAACTCGGCAAACTTGATAATTGAATAGATCTTGCTATTGATAAATCCATTTCCATTCTTGTTTGTTTATAAGTTTTATCTTTAATATCTTGAGCCATTTGGGTAAAAGTTGATGCAAGATGCGCAAATTCAGCAGGTTTTTCAATAACAATATTCGTATCTATTTTACCTTTACTTATTTCATTTGCTGCGTTTTCCAATTTATCAATGGGCTTCAGTACATCATTATGCATTAGTTTGTATAAAAGCGCAAAAATAATCAAACAGAATGTCAACAAAATTATTAATACACCTAAGGCCCTTGTTGTTATGAATTTAAAGAGTTCCATTTTTGGAATATTAATAATTAATATCATTCCGTTTTCCAAATGTTTTACATAAGGAATATATTTTGTATTATGATATTTGAAATACGTCAGATTTATAAGATTATCATTATACCAAGGAATATTAGACAATGATTTACCGACAAGATTATCATTATTAAGATATTTATCTGTCGATACAATAATATAATCATTATTTCTATCGGCAAAAAGCAAAAAACTGTTTGCAGTCGGCTTAATTATTGAAAGTGATTTTGAAATATCGCCAATTTTCCAGTCAGCCGTTGATATTCCCACAAGTTCACCATTTTTATATATGCCTGAACCTACCGTAACCATATGAGAATTACTGCCTTCTTTTTCAAAATACGGAGATGACCAACCAACATCTTTGCCATCTTTTAACTGAGAAGTTATCTCTTTATACCACTTTTGGTTGTGATAATTATATTCTTCCGTTTCAAATTGCCTATCTATTACCACCTTATTTTTGCTGTTTCTATAGACATAAAGACAATGCAACTTTTCATCTTTGTTTATAACATAAGGTTCAAACCAAATACCGCCGCCTATCGATTCAGAATAATTTTCAAAAACTTTAATAACAAATTTTTCAATAAAATTTTTATCCGGTTTTTTCTGAAAATATACTTCTCCAAATATAGCTAAATCTAATGCATTATCCTCAAGACCAATTATTTTTTTATTTATGCTTTCGGCTTCTAGCGAAGTATAGCGGCTAAAACTATCCAAAAGAATTTTTTTTGATTTTTGAAATGCAATAAAATTAAAACAAGAAATTACTGCTACAAGTAAAACCAACATTAGCAGTACGTTAATTAATACTTTAAATTTAACTGATTTAAACATAACTATTGAATATCTATAAATTTATCAAATCCGACAATTATAAAAGCACTTTTAACAACTTCTGATGCATTGGTAACTTTTATAGATGCGGGTTCTTGCATAATTTGATAAATTTCTAAAATAACTTTCAATCCAAAACTTGAAATAAAAGTTATTTCCGAGAAATCTAAAGTAAGAAAAGATATATGATTATTCTCAACTACATCTTTAACTTTTATTCCAAACGGCATAGCATTATCAATATCTAGCCTTCCTGATGCTTTTACGTATAAACTTGTAGGTGTAATTTGTTTTAATTCAATATCCAACTTTTTAGGCTCCTTTTGGAAAATATTATAACAGATTTCATAATTTTGGTAAAATATTAAGCATTAAAACATCCTGCCGCTTTATTTTTTTTGCGGCAGGATGTTTATATACGGAAATATTAGTAATTTTCAGATTTAACAAAGAAATAATCAATAGGATGATTACATACAGGGCATACTTTTGGTGCGGTTTCAGATGTAAATGTATGTCCGCAGTTAGCACATTCCCATTTTACGGGCGATTTTTTTGTAAATACTTCATTATTTTTAATGTTTGCTAAAAGTTTTCTGTACCTGTCTTCGTGTTCTTTTTCTATTTTTGCAACACCTTCAAATAAAGCGGCGATGTCATTAAAACCTTCTTCTCTTGCTGTTTTTGCGAATCTTGCATACATATCAGTCCATTCTTCATGTTCACCTTCCGCTGCAGCAAGCAAATTTGCAACGGTATCAGATACAGAACCGCCGTTTAACAATTTATACCAAAGTTTTGCGTGTTCTTTTTCATTATTTGCAGTTTCTTCAAAAATTTTGCTTACCTGTACATATCCGTCTTTTTTCGCACGAGATGAAAAATATGTATACTTATTTCTAGCCATTGATTCGCCTGCAAATGCTTCCATTAAGTTTTTCTCTGTTTGACTTCCTTTTAGTTCCATGATTTTCTCCTTTTTGTTATTTATGTATTATAGCATTTTTTCAGTTATTAAAAAATGGAAACCTTTAGAGGTTTCCATTTTAATTTGTTCTAAAAAACTTATTTTCTGTCAAACATTTGTTTAATTCCGTCAACAGAACTTAATATGCCTGTTGCTTCATAAGGCATATAAACGACTTTATTGTCCTTACCTTGTGTTATATTAGAAAGCGTTTCTAAATATTTCATAGCAATTAAGTATTGATCAGGTTTACCTTTATCCGCTAAAGCATTAATAATTCTGCCAATTGCTTCTTTTTCTGCATCTGCTTCAATTACACGAGCCTGAGCAATACCTTCAGCCTCTAAAATTTCAGCCTGTTTTTGTGCTTCTGCTTTTAATATTTTGGCTTGTTTTTCACCTTCTGCTTTGTTAATAGCAGCCTGTTTTTCACCCTCTGCTTGAAGAACTGCAGCTTTTTTTATACCCTCTGCTTCAAGAATAGTTGCACGTCTGTCTTGTTCTGCTTTCTTTTCTTTTTCCATTGCCTGTTGAATTGAAGCTGGAGGAACAATATCTTGAAGTTCTACACGGTTTACTTTTACTCCCCATTTATCGGTTGCTTTATCAAGGATTTCTCTTAATTTATCATTGATAATATCACGAGAAACAAGCGTTTCATCTAATGCCAATTGACCGACTAAATTCCTTAAGTTTGTTTGTGTAAGTTTTTCAATTGCCTCAGGTAAATTTTCAATAGAATACAATGCTTTTCTTGCATCAATAATTTGGAAATACAACAAAGCATTAATACTTATTGTTACGTTATCTTTTGTAATAACATTTTGTCTCGGAAAATCATAAACTGTTTCTCTTAAGTCTATTCTCGGAGAATAATTTAGAACCGAATATGCGCGTCCGTCTAATGTTTTTTGCTTTGAAATTTTTAACATCGGTCTTGGTGATTCAATAAAAGGAACAATCCAATGGAGTCCGGGAGAAAGTGTTTTATTATATTGACCGAGTCTTTGAATAATAACAGCTTCTTGCTGCTGCACAATAATAATACCTTTTGCAATGTATATTATTACTGCAATTACTAATATAGTTACAAATATACCCATTTTGCCACCTATACTCTTTCTACATACAATACTAAACTATCATTTCTTACAATTTTTACATCCTGACCTATTGGAATTTCTTCCCCGTCTTGATTTAATCTTGCTTCCCATCTTTCATCATAAATGGTGACTGCACCTGATTGAGCAGTAATATTTTCAATACATTTTACAACTTTACCTATATATTGGTCATTAAAATCAGCCTTTGTATCTTTTTTCAAAATTTTTACCAAGAACGGCTTTATAAATAAAATTGATAAAATTGATAAAATTGCAAACAGTATAAATAATTTTGCCAAACCAACAGGCCAAAATATTGAAGTTACCGCAACAATAATACCTGCAAATGCAAAATTAATACAAAACATAGAAGGTAAAAATATTTCAATGACAACTGCAATCAATGAAATAATCAAAAAGAACATCCAAAATTCCATAGTTATCCTTTCATTTTTATAGAATAAGTATAATTTTTTTTTTATGTTTTGTCAAAAAAACTGAAAATACAGATAAATTATTTCAATATTTGGCAATTTATTTTAGCATTTTGTTTTTATATATATAGTATATATTAAATATAGAAGCAAGATTTAATGATTAAAATACCAAAACCTGACAAATCAAATAAATACAAATTAGGAGACAGTTTTACAACAAATCCGTCAAGTAAAGGACTTGGCGGTCTTAATACATCTATATTTTTTGACCCTACAAAATTATTTAAAGAAGGAATTAAAAAAGAAGAATTTGTTACTAAATATCAAGAACTTATAGCAACTTCTCTGTTTGGTATGGAAAGAAGCAAAACTGATAATTCGGTTGATCTTTCGTCACTTTCAAAAGATAAAATATCTGATATAACTGAAGCGGCAGAAAAATATTTTGATGCTTTGGATAAAGACGGAAACGAAATATTATCAGAAGAAGAAATAGGTAATTTTGCTTCAAAAGATGGTGATTCAGAAAGTATATCTGATAAAGATATACAGTCCTTAACTGATGAATTATTTACAGATGAAAATGAAGCACCGGAAAGCGTTGAAACTCCGAGAGAAAAAGATCCGGTTAAAAGAACCGGCGGTTCCGGAGGCGGAGGCGGAGGCGGAGGTGTTTATAATAGCCAATACCAAAAACAAGATACCATAAATAAAGAAAAAACAATAAAAGAACTTAAAGAAGAAAGAGCACAAAAACAATCAGAATTAGATACTGCTCGAAGTGACTTAAAAACAGTTTACGAACAGGGCGATAAAAACGTTAAAGATGCAAAAGAAGCCTATGATGAAGCAGTTAAAAATGATGAAAAAATCAGTCAAGAATTAAAAGAAAAACAATCATTATATTCTGAGCAGATTGCAAATAAAGAAAAAGAAATCACTCCGTTAAAATCAGAACTTGTTGATGTTAAAGCAAATATTGCAAATTATAATTCAGAAATAGCATCTAAAAATGCAGAACTTTCAGGATTAAATGCTGCTCTTAGTGAATTAGAGTCTGCTACAGCAGAAGATGATAAAGCAAAAACAAGAATTGCAAATAAAAAAGATGAAATAGCAAAAAGAAAAGAAAAACTTGAAAATGAAATAAAAAAGTTAGAGGAAAAATTACAAAAAGAAGAAGCAAGAAAAGAAAAACTTGAAAAAGAAATTCCAATTAAAGAAGAAGAACTTGGTGCTTTAAAATTAGAAAAAGACAAAATTGATAATGAAATTTCAGAAAACTGTTCTGATGAAACAAAAGCTTTACTTGATGCATACAAAAAAGCTCAAGATGATTATGATACGAATATTACAAAGGCTGAAACAAATGTAGAAAAATTGCAAGCAACAATAGATGCATATGATAAAACCATTAATGCGAGAAAGGCAATTGATACAAAAAATGAATATAACGAATCTAAATGTAATTATGACTTTACACTAAACGGTAAAACATATAAATCTATCGTACCGCAGGATTATGCGGAAAAATTCTTAGCAGAAGAATGGGCTAAAGGAAACTACAATCACGATTCAAATTGCTACGCTATGGCCGTTAAATATTGTGAAGACATGATGAAAGATCTCGGTCTTAAAGGCAGTTGGCACGATATTGATGATGATTCACAAGCAGTAATAGAAGCAAAATCAAAAGAAATGCTTGATAAAGGATATCCTGTTGTATTACATGTAAGCACAAAAGCAGGTACAAGACATTTTGAAACAGCAATAGGATATATTGAAAATGGAGATGGGACAATTGAATTCCTTTGTTTAGACAATGTTAAAGGCGTTGGAATTTCAACGTGCGGACCAAATGGATACAGACATTTAATGTCAGGTAAGGAATCACCATATAAAAGTCAACACACGTACGGTTACAGAATGATGTTTATGGGATAAAAGATGAAAATATACATAATAAAAAGGGAATTAATTCATAATTCCCTTTTTTAATTCGGTTTTACACTATACACTCAATGATTCATTTGTTTCTAAAATTCACTCTCGACTTTTGGTCTGTTTTGAAATTTTGTTCGGACTGTCTTTCCGTTATTCTTGAGTTTGAGTATTGGTTGACTGAATTGCCGCTTCATTTACCGCTTGTTTTGCCTGCTCTTTTAACTGATTCCAAGCATTTTTCTGAGTTTGTTTTAATTGGTCTTTTAAGGAAGCAGTTTCACCCGTTGATGTATTTACCTGGGGTTTTAATAATGATTTTACGGCATTTACGGTATCTTTACCCTGATTTATTGAGTCCTTTGTACCGTCAGATAATAATCCCTTTACAATATCTTTTGCCTGTTGTTTTGCTTCATTTATATTTGTCGGAATGGCAAGAGTACCGGTCGCATTTAATTTTTCTTGCGCTTCTTTAATTTCAGAATCCAATGCAAGCCACTTAAATGATCTTACAACTTTAGCAGGCTGCGCTACATTTCCTCTTATTACAACTTGGAATTTTGCAGTATTAGAGTCTGATGTTTCTTTTGAAATTGCAGGTATTTGGGCAAGTTCATCAGCAGTTACTTTTTCGCACATTTTTAAAAGTAATTGACCTAATACTATATTTAGGCTTGATGACGATTTAACTATATAAACAGGATTCAACATTGCAAGTTGTCCCATAGATTCCGTAACTTTAGAGCCCAATTTACCTCTTAACTTGAGGTCTGCCGTATTTTTAAGTACATCGAAATTACCGAATATATATGCACTCATATAATCACCTGAAGAAGTTATCGGGTTAATTTGTGTTATACCGTTGTTAAAGGTTAAATGACCTTTTAAAGTATTAAATTTGCTGGTATCATAGGTAGATTTCATAGCCGTTCCTACTACTGTACTTAAAATTGCAATACTCTTAAGATTATCCGCAGAAACTAAGTTTTCAAGTTTACCCATAGGTCCTAAACTACCGTCTTTCATAGTAAAATTAACATCACCTTTTAATGTTTTTACCTGTTCTTCAAAACTTGAGCCTTTTAATGAAAGTTTTGCGTCAAAATCAGCAGTTCCTGTTAATGTATCTTTCATTGCTGCCGTATCTAATAGTGTTTGTGCAACATCAAGACCAGAACCTTTAACATCTGCTTTTATTTCTCCTGTTACCATATGCATAGAAACATTACCTGAAATTTTACCTTTAAATGCATTTGTTACAAGATTATTAATATATACAATATTATTTGATAATGAGAGTCTTCCTGTCGTATCATTCAAGGTAATTGTACCCGATTTAATTTGCTTCATATCAACACTTCCGTCTTTTATAATAACAGGTATTGAAGAAGAAGCATTTGATGAAGCAGAACCAGAACCTGAAGAACCTGATGAAGAAGGTGCAGATGTTGTTGTATATTTAGATAAAGCATCGGTTGTTTTTGTAACCTTTTCCGAATCCGTAAAATTGGACTTTAAGTTCATATTTTTAATAACAATGTTGGAAGATGAACCCAAATCTACATTCATTAATATATCAAAATCCGAACCGTTTGCGACAAGATTTGATATATCAACATCTAAATCCTTACCTTCAAATTTTGCAGAAGCATTTTTCATTGTAGCAAATATTTCGGGAACGGACATACTCGATATATTCAAATCACCTTTTATTTTTGGCTGATTTAAATCACCTGAAATAAATGCAGCACCTTTTACAATCAATGATGATTTCGGGAAAATAGCAAGTGATGCCTTTAATTCTTTGGGCATTTTCAGTTTTATTAAATTTATACTCGGAGTTTTTGTATTCAATTTTGTAATTGTACCGTCTAAACCGATTACTTCTTCTGAATTTGAAGCATTTTTAACATACAAACCCGTATCTTTAATTTTCAGACTGTCCCCTTTTAATTCAACAACCGTCTGCAAAGTTGTATTTTTCCCCAATAAACTTGAAATATCAGCAAAAGTAATATAATTATCTTTATTTGCATCTATTGTTGCTTTTAAGACCTGAGTTTTACTATCACCTGTAATTGAGGCTTTTAAAGGCAAAGTTCCTTTTTCTTTAATATATATCGCCATATCTCTGCCTAACAGTTTCTTTAAATCTTTTGTTATAAGGTTTCCGTCCGCATTGATTTTAAAATCCGGCTTATTAATATAATCCTTTACTTCTCCCGATACATTTATTACGGTTGAATTATTGATTTTTACTTTAGATGGGTCTATTACAATGTTTTTATCGTCTACGGACAAAGAGAATTTATTGCAATCAACTACTGCACCGTTCATTGAAAGTTTAAAATCCGAATTATTAATTTTACCTTTATATGTTTTAAAATCACTGTTAAAATCAGCAACCAAAAGATTATCAATATAGTCTATTTTATTAACTTTATCACTTACAGAGAGATTCTTTAATGATAATTTAACATCTGCAGTTGCTTTTTGAAGTTGTCCTTTAATTTTTGCGGTTAAATCAATATCTCCTGTATTTACCGTATAAGTTTTTGCAATATCTTGAGGAGCAAACAAATTAAATAATTTTTTAACCGGCATCTTATCCATAACGACGGTAATATCAGCATTTGATGTTTCATCAATTGTACCATCCACTTTAAATACCGCATCCATTAATTCTACATATGTATCTACGAACTTTAAAAGGTTATTGTTTAATGACAATACCGAATTAATTTTTGCAATCATTGAATTTGTTTTTGCATCTCTTAAAATGCAATTATATATTGTTATGTCACCATTAGAATTTAACTTTTTTAAATCCGTTTTTATATTTGTATCTGCTTTAAAATAGCCTTCTGCCTTAATTGCGCCCAGGTCATTTTTAACATTTACAGAGTTCAAAGCGGCCTCAGCCAATCTTAAAATATTTTCTATATGTATTTCGTTTGATTTTATATTCATATTTATTTCAGGCTTTTTAGAATAATTGATAAGTCCTTTTAGGGTAATATTTTCGCCTTGTGCAACAAATATATCGGAATCTACATCGGCTTCAGCACCTTTTGTAGTTAAGTGCAATTTACTTTCGGGAAGCTGAATACCTCCTATATTAAAAGTAAGATTATCAATGTTTATGTAGCCGTTTGATACAATCTGATTATCTTTCTGTCTTATTTTAATTTTAGAATCAACATTTGTTTTTAAGTCATAGGACATATAAACTGTAACAGGGTTAATGAACTGAGTTTCCTTAACTTCTTGTTCTTCTTTTTCTTCGTCTTTGATTATTTCAGGTAAAAAAGAATCTGCATCTATATTTAAGTTGATATTTTTCTTATCATTTACAAAAAGTTCAGCATTTGTTTTTACCGAAACTGATTTACCGTTTTTATATCCTGCTAATAGTTCATCCCCTCTTAATTTTAAGAAGTTATTTGTTTTTAAATCGTTTATTATAACTGCATAATTAATTAACTTGATATTTGGGACATTTATTTTTAATGAAGAGACATCAAACAATGGTTTTTCTGCAGTTTGAACGGTTTCTTGAACTTCTTGATTGTTAATATTTTCAAAGTTTTTTACAAGTTTATATTCGTTTCCGTCTATAATATCAATATTTATAACAGGATTGTTAATCTCTGCCTTATTAACATTTACATTTAAGAATAACAGCTGAGGAAGAGAAACAGTTATAATTGAGTTATCTGCCGTTAATACATCCGTTCCGTCAGGCATTTTAACTGATATTTTATCTGCCTTTAACCCTGCACCCAACAATGGAGTAGTTACCAGTTTTGGATTTGTTACTTCTAAAATTAAATTCGTCTGGTCTGCAACCGTTTGTTTTATATCAGGCATAAACTTATCCAAATTTACTGCATTCGGAAAAATGAATAAAAATGCAAGATATAAAATTAATAATAATGAAACAACTGTAATTCCCGTTATAATAAAAAATTTCTTCATAATAATTGCCTTTTCTAACCTTGATTTCTTGCATTATAATTCAAAATTACAATGAAAAATATTATCCGTTAAAATATGTAAAGTATATATTTGAACATCGGTCTAATCTAGTATCGCACTCTGTTACCTCGTCAACCGAGCTACCACAGTGCTCACCTTTTAAAGCGACACTCTCAAAATTTCACTCACATCCTTCGGGCTTATCGTGAAATTTTGTTCGGACGAATTTTACTTTTTTTTTGTTTGTAATAGAATGTATATTGAAATGCTAAGCCGATAGGCGGGAATGGCGTAGATAATAAAATGATTACGGTCTTTTTATAGAATGCGTAAATTGATGCCTAGTCTTTTATAAGATGGGAAAGCATTTCAACAGGTTACTAAGAAAAAAGGAGAAAAACGATGCCGGTAGCATCAATGATTGAATTACTAGACGCAGGTGTACACTTCGGGCACCAAACACAAAGATGGAATCCTAAAATGAAACCGTATATTTACGGCGCAAGAAACGGGATTTATGTATTAGATTTAAGAAAAACTTCTGACAAACTTGATGAAGCATACAGCATAGTCAGAGATACGGCAGCAAAAGGAAAAAATGTTGTTTTTGTAGGTACAAAAAAACAAGCCGTTGATGTTGTTGCTGAAGAAGCAGCAAGAGCAGGTGCTTACTATGTTAACAGAAGATGGTTAGGCGGAATGCTTACCAACTTTGAAACAATCAGAGGCAGAGTTAATAAATTAAGAGAAATTGAAGAATTTTCAGAATCAGGTCAAATAGAAAAATTACCAAAGAAAGAAATCGCTCAAATGATGAGAAAACTTTCTAAATTAACTAAAACTTTAGGCGGTATCAAAGAAATGAGAGGCATGCCTGATTTATTAGTTGTAATTGACCAGAAGAAAGAAGCAATTGCAATTGCTGAAGCAAACAAATTAAATATACCTGTTATCTGTCTGGCTGATACAAATGCAGACCCTGACGGTATTGATTACATTATCCCGGGAAATGATGACGCTATTCGTTCTATTAAGTTAGTTTGTTCTAAACTTGCTGATGCAGTTCTCGAAGGAAAACAATTAAGAGAAAATAAAGCAAACCAAATGTCTAAAATACAGGCTATAAAAGCAGAAGATGCAGGCGTTAGCGAAGAAGTTAAAGAAGAAACTCAAGCAGAAGAAACACCTGCAGAAGAAGTTACTGCAGAATAAAACCAACAAATAACAATTGAAAGGATTTAATAATTATGACAGTTACAGCGACAATGGTTAAAGAGTTAAGAGAAAGAACCGGCGCAGGCATGATGGATTCTAAAAAGGCTCTTGAACAATGTGACGGCGATATGGAAAAAGCAATGGAATTTTTAAGACAAAAAGGTATTGCTTCAGCAGAAAAGAAACAAAACAGAATAGCAGCAGAAGGCTTAGTTGCTACATATATCGAAAATGGTATTGGAGCAATTGTTGAAGTTAACTGTGAAACTGACTTCGTTGCTAAAAACGAAGATTTTAAAACCTTCGTTAACGGTTTAGCAAAACATATCGTAACAACAAAGCCTCAAAATATGGATGAATTAAATGCATCAATTTGTCCTGTTTGCAATATGAAAATTGAAGATGTTGTTAAAGATAAAATCGCTACAATAGGCGAAAAAATCAGCATCAGAAGATTTGAAATCCTTGAAGGCAACCTTGCTACTTATGTTCATAACGGTAAAATCGGTGTTTTAATTTCAGCATCTGCACAAGATGAAACCGTTTTAAAAGATGTTGCTCTTCATATTGCATCTTCAGCACCCGAATTTGTTTCAAGAAATGAAATTCCGAAAAGTGTTATTGATGAAGAAACAAGAATCGAAATGGGTAAAGAAGACCTTCAAAAGAAACCTGAAAATATAAGAGCAAAAATCGTTGAAGGACGTGTAAATAAACTTATGGCTCAAAAATGCTTACTTGAACAACCCTTCGTTAAAAATCCCGATCAAACTGTTCAAGATATGTTAAACGGTAAATTGGAAATTAAAAAATTCATCCGTTGGACATTAGGTGAAGGTCTTGAAAAAAGACAAGACAACTTTGCTGAAGAAGTTATGAACCAAATGGTAAAATAATAACTATCTATAATAACAAAATAAAAATAGAGTCGTTTATGGCTCTATTTTTTTATATATATCCGCATATTTTTTTATCAGAGTTTCAGCGTTTAAATGAAGAGAATGCTTTAGTCCGTATATATTTTCTGCTTGTGCTTTTGAATATTTAATAAGATAAAATAAATGCTTTATTGTTTCTGTATTCTGCCCGATTTGAAGAGTTAAAGACTCGTTTGTTTCAATATCATACCTAACTTCTTTTATTCCTATTTCTTTTGACTTTTCAAGGAAAGCATTAATTTGTTCTTCTGTATCATTAAGCCCTTTTATAATTATAGATTTTGCTTTTACCTGATATTTATTTTCATTTTGCGCTTCAACATATTTTTGAAGATTTTCCCATAGTCTGTCGTATGTATCTGCCTGCTTCATTTTAATAAAGGTTTCTCTATCTCCGGCATCAGAAGAAACTATTACATCACATCCGCCCATAGATAATGCTCTTGCAAATGCAGGACTATACCTTAGACAAGAGGTATACAGCTTGTAATTATGAAAACCGTTATCTACAAGGTAATTAACAATTTGTTCAAATTCATCATGTAGTGTCATTTCACCGCCACCAAACTCCATTAATGCATTTCTATCTACTAAATTCTTTTCAACCAACATTTTTAAATCGTTAAAAAAGAGCCTGTCGGGAGAAATATTATCCGTATCATCATAACAATAAATGCATTTGGCATTACATTTTTTTGAAAGCCTGAAATGAATATGATATATCTTATCGCATTTACCTTCCCACTCTTTTTTTTCTAAGTCCTTACAACCGATACAACCTTTGTGGATTTTTCCTTTTTTATTTGAATTAATAATTCTTCTTTTTTCTTTTAAAAATTTTTTATAATCAAACTTATCATCTTTCCAATCAAAGACGGGTCTATATATATAGTTTGGATGTCCGTACATTGAGCATATACCATACCAGTCATGATGAAGAATGACTGTTTCTTCCAAACATTTACAAGAATAATAACTTTTATCTTTTTTAAGCCAAAACAACATAGACTAAATTTAACATGTTTGTATTTGTGAGTCAAAACAAAACAATTTATATTTAATCTAGTGTCGAAACCTGCTCGTCTTGTTCAACACAAGCCGACCTGTTTCTCACCTTTTTAAGTCGACACTCCCAAAATTTCACTCATACCCTCCAGGCTTATCGTGAAATTTTGTTCGGACGATTTTATATGCTATTATTTTTCTATGAAATTATTAATTATAATATCTATAATTTGTTTTATTATTACCATATTAATCTCAGTTATGATTATGCATATTATTTTGTTTAAAAAAATAAAAAATGACATAAATAAAATAATCATTGCAATGCAAAGAATCAGATATGGTGATATAAGTATAAGACTTGATAATTTATATGATAAAGAATTGGAAAAATCTGTTAATAAACTCATAGAAACAATATATGACAGAGAAATGATGATAAAAGAGTATCAAACAACTTTATCTAATAAAAATCTTTCTCTTCAGGAAATAATAAAGCAGGAAAAACAACTTCAAATGTTTAAAGAGGAATTTGCAGCCACTTTAACGCACGATATGAAAGTTCCTGTTATTGCAGAGTTAAATTCCATTGATTACCTCTTAGACGGCAGATTTGGAAATATTAACGAAAAGCAATCAGAAATACTGACTCTTATGAAAAATTCGAATCTTGAATTAAAAGATTTAATTGAAAATATGCTTGAAACATACAAACTTGAACAAAAAGAACTTATTCTTGACCTTAAAGAACATAACTTTAATATCTTTTTAGAAGAAATTATAAAAGAGATGACTCCGATTATCTTTTCTTCAGAACATACAATTCAAGTTGAAACTGATGAAACAAAAGATATTTTATTAAATTTTGATGAAATGCAATTAAAAAGAGTAATTAAAAATTTAATTCAGAATGCCCTTTCATACAGTCCTAAAAACTCAACAATTTATATAAGAACCTATATTGCTATGGACTGTATTAAATTTGTTATCTCAAACCCTGGCGGAAATATTTCTAAAGAAGATTTAGAAAACATATTTAAAAAATATTACTCAGCCCACTCTAAATTTAAAAAAGCAGGTACGGGGCTCGGTCTATATTTAGCACAAAAAATAATATTTGCGCATAACGGAAATATAAGCGTAGATTCAAAAGATAAAGACTACACCTCTTTTACAATGACACTGCCTTTAAAAAATTAAACTTCACCCGATGAAGAATTTTTGTCATCTTCTATTGATTTAATATCAATATTTTCATCAGATTGCATTTCAGAATATTTGAACGAAGAATTATTATTAACATCAATTTCAATATTTACATCAGCATCAATCATCTCAACTTCACCTGATGGAAATTCCTTAATTTTTCCGTCTGATAATTTTACAGAAACTTTATTGCTGAGAATGTTTAGTCCGCATACTCTTCCGACACCGTCAGCAGTCATTACGCCTGAACCAATCGGAACCATTTCTTTTGCGGTCTCTATATAATTTTTATATTCATAATTTAAACAGCACAACAATCTTCCGCATGTACCCGATATTTTACTTGGTGTAATCGGCATACCCTGATCATGCGCAAGCTTTATATTTATAGAATCAAATTGTCTTTTAAACGAACAGCAGCAAAACGGTCTTCCGCATAAACCCGAGCCCGTACACAAAGAGGTTTCATCCCTTACTCCAATATGTTTTAAATCAATTCGTATATGTTTAAATACCCTTGTTAAATCCTTTAAAAGATTTCTAAAATCAACTCTTTCAGGTGCAGTATAATAAAATGTTACTTTTTTTCTGTCAAAAGTATATTTACATCTGAATAAATTCATTTGAAGATTGTGCTGTTTTACAAGTTCAAGACAATCCTTAAAACCTTGTTCTTCAAGTGCCTCAAGTTCATTATAAGAAGCCATATCCTCTTTTGTCATAACTCTTATAAAAGGAATAGAAGGCACCTTCTTCCTTTTTAAAATGCTTTCAACCTGAGGCGGAACTAATACAGCCTTATATGCTTCTTCACCTTTATCGGTTAGAACAAGCACCATATCACCGTTTTTTACCTCAACTCCCTCCGGTATTTCTATGGGAGTCTGTTTATTCTTTAATAATGAAACTATAAACATAGTTATATATTATCATAAATTTTAACATTATGATAAATTTAAAGGTTTTTTGGCAATTTTTTTTGAAAAAAATACTTTATATATAAGTGCAAGTTTTGGTCAGTAATATTGGAGTGTTTGTATGAATCCCAGATTAATTAAATTTACTTTAGAATTACAATCTCAAGATGCCCCTAAAGAGGAGCCTAAATATATATCATTTAAAGGCGGTAAAGGCGAAAAAGATTTCTTTAATATCGCAAAAGCAGCATTTGTTACCGTACCTGTAGATAAGAATTAATCTGATAAATATTTTTTATAATGCTTTCAGATATTGATTTTTTTTGCCTTATTTATTTTCAAATGTCTTATTTGACTGTTTAGAATTCACTCTTTTGTACTCATTCACTTCGTTTCGACTCCGCCCTGCGGATTTGTATTTGGTTTTCCTGTTCGCTCATCCCCTGCAACCTCGTTTCAAAATCTATTCGATTTTTGCACTCGGTCGGTTTTTCGCTCACTCGGGCTCGCTCCACTTCGTTTCGACTCCGCCCTGCGGAAAACCAAAAAAAAGCCGTCTTTGACAAGGCGGCTACTAGACTTTTGGGGAGGGAGGTTTTATGATGGAGGAACTTTGTCCTCCTGACATCTTATTTATCGACATCTAAAAACAGAACTTTAGTTTTTGCTTTAATTATTTTTTATAAAAAGTAAAAAATCCTATAAAATCAATGTTTTTCGGGTTTACATTTGTTAACATTTGTTCTTTTTTTATGTACAAAATATAATAAAATAATGAATAATTTTTTAAAAACTAATAAATCAGAAATAATTTTTTGTATATTTACCCTCATATTACTTTCTATTCTTACCCTTACCTACAACACTATCGATATGGACTACTGGGCAAGGCTTATTCAGGGCAATATATTTTGGACGCAAGGACACATCCTCAAACAGGATATCTTCTCTTTTACCCCAACACATCTGTGGCTCGACCATGAATGGGGTTCAAGTGTTGTATTTTCCTTCATACAAAACCATTTTGGTTTCAACGGAATTTTATGTTTTAAAACTCTTATTTCCTTTTTAATTTGTTTTCTTATATATAAAACCCTTAAATTAAATTACCATTGTTCTAACACATTATTTAATCTTATTCTCTTCACCGCCGTTATATATGCAATGCCGACAATCTTCATGTCAGGTTTAAGATGCCACTTTTTTACATTCCTATTTTTTACTTTATTTATATATCTGCTTGAAAAAGTCAGAAAAACAGGAAATAACAAATTATTATTTCTTTTACCAGTTATAATGCTTTTTTGGGCAAATATGCACGGAGGATGTGTTTCGGGACTTGGTGTACTTTTTATCTATACGGTAAGCGAGTTTTTCTTAAAAAAACCGTTTAAAAAATACCTTATTACACTTTTATTCTGTTTAATAGTCCTATTTATAAACCCCTACGGCACAGACTATGTTAAATTTATTTTTATGGCCTCCACTATGCCAAGACCCTATGTAACAGAGTGGATTAGTCCTTTTGAACATCCCGATTGGCATTTTATGCTCACTTTTAAAATTTTATATGTTTTAAATATTTTACTTTTAATATTTCATTTTAAATCAGGATTAGAAGAAAAAGACTTAACAAAATATCTCATTTTGATTGTTTGCGCTGCTGCATCATTTATGTATGTTAAAAATACCCCGTTCTTTATTATTGTTTCAGCAATTTTCCTATATGAAACATCTCTTGGTTTATATATATCATTTTTTCAAAGACATTCTAAAAAAATAGCATTTATTTTTGCCGGTTTAATGCTTCTTGTTCCGGTTAAAGACTTATTTAACAGCGTTCCTTTCTTTCCTCTGTCTCAACAACCTTATAAAGCAGTAGAATTTTTAAGAATAAACAATCTTAAAGGTAATATTATCGCACCTTTTGATTACGGAAGTTATATAATTTACAAACTGTATCCAAATAACCTTATATATATGGACGGACGATATGAAGAGGTATATTATAACGAACAAAAGAAATTAACGGATAATTTCTACAATGTAAAATACAACTGGGCTAAAATTTTAGATTCCAACCCGAATATAATAATAATCCCCTCTGATGCCTTATTAAATAATTATATGGAGGGAATTAATGACTTTAATTTAGTCTACAATGACGAAAATGACTGTATTTATGTAAGAAAGTCCGATATAAAACAAAAATATATTATGCCTTCTAATGATTATAAATATTATTTGCAGCACGCGTTTGACTCAAATTTTTTATTGTAAAATAAGATTATGGATAAACAATTAAAAAGACCCGAATTATTATTACCCGCAGGCAGCCGAGAAAAACTTGATTATGCTATTCACTACGGCGCTGATGCTGTATATCTCGGTATGGTTGATTTCAGCCTTAGAGCAATGAGAAAAGGCGAACTGATAACAAAAGATAATCTTAAAGAATGCATTAATCTTGCTCATACAATGGGTAAAAAAGTTTATCTTACTCTCAATATTTTTGCATACGATAATGATATTGAGAAAATGATTGAAACAGCAGAACAGATTAATGATGCGAAGCCTGATGCAATCCTGTTTTCTGATTTCGGCGTATATAACATTATTAAAAAATACATGGGCGAAATTCCCTTGCATGTAAGTACACAAACAAATATTCTAAATGCCGAAGCGGTTAAATTTTGGCAAGACTTAGGCGCGGTTAGAGTTGTTTTATCAAGAGATTTATCTTTAGAACAAATTGCCCATATTAAAAACAAAGTTCCCGATATGGAATATGAAGTATTTGTACATGGCGCACAGTGTGTATCCTTTTCGGGCAGATGTCTTATCAGCGATTACATGACAAAAGGAGAAAGAAAAGCAAACCACGGAAATTGTTCTCAATCCTGCCGCTGGAGTTACAAACTTGTTGAGGAAACAAGACAAGGCGAATACTATGATATTGAAGAAAACGGACAAGGTACTCATATTCTTAGTCCTAAAGATTTGGCACTTATAAATTATCTGCCTGAACTTATTGATTTAGGTATAGATTCATTTAAAATTGAAGGCAGAACAAAAAGTCTTTACTATGTTTCCGCAGTTGCAAAAGCATACAGAAAAGCAATTGATGACTATTTACAATTGGGAATAATTGATAAAGAAGCAAACTATAACGAAATAATAAAAATAGGGAACAGAGGCTACACAACAGGCTTCTACCTTCATAAGCCCGACTCTGAAGGCTACAGTTATGATATTTCTAAAGGTCTTGCAGGGGCTGATTGTCTTTGTGTGTTTTTAGATAAAGAAGAAAATAAATATAAAGTTCTTACTAAAAATAAATTCCTTTTAAATGATGAAATTGAAATTATTACGCCTAAAGAATGCTTTAGAACAAAAGTTCTTAAAATATTTGATGAAAAATCGGGAGAAGAAAAAGAACTTTCTAACACAAATGATATTTCCATGCTTGAACTTTCTCAAGAACCTAAGGATTTTAAATATGCACTCGCCAGAACAATTGGAGTAAAAAATTTAAGATGAGACTAAAACCTGATTATAATGTTGTTTCTTTATTCGATATAAACTTTAAAGAACTTTCACTTTTAGGAATAAAAGCCGTATTATTCGATTTAGATAGTACCGTAATGCCTTCAAAATCAGGGGAATATCCTGATAATGTATTGGAATTATTCGAAGAATTAAAGAAAAATTTTACTATTGCAATTATAAGCAACAATAAGAATAAAAAGTATATTGAAAAAGTAAAATTACAATCCGATTTTGCTGTAATAGGAAATGCAAATAAACCTTCTCCAAAAATAATGAGAGAGTATTTAAAATCAATCAATTTAACTCCAAATCAAGCCGTTGTAATTGGGGATAGACCCCTAACCGATATTTTAGCAGGCAAATTACTAGGTGCAAAAACAATTCTGGTCGACTCTATTACAAAAGATACAGAGAATTTACCAACCAGATTTATAAGAAAAATAGAAAGACTCTCAATAAAAAAATAATTCTGCCCGATTAGAGATTTTAAAATATAAATATATGATATATTCTTCTAAAAAAGGAGAAATTATGCTTCAAGAACTTAACGAAAAAAATTTTGATGAAAATATAAAAGACGGAGTAAGATTAGTCGCTTTTTCTGCCCCTTGGTGCGGATACTGCCAAAAACAAAAACCTATTCTGCAGGAAATTGCACAAAATAATATTTGGATAGGCATTGTAAACTCTGATGATAATCCTAATATTACTCAAAAATACGATATTCATGCTTTCCCGAGTTTTATTCTTTTTAAAGACGGCAAAATTTTAGGTCAGTTTTCAGGCTACAGACCTAAATTTGAATTTATGAATACCCTGCTTTCTTATTTGAATAAATAAAAAGTCCAAATTATCAAAATTTGGACGGTTAAACAAAAAGGAAATTAATAAATATAATTTAATTACGATAGCCAATGCCCGCTCTATATCCTGATATTGTATACATCATAGGAAGTGCGGGTTCTATCCATTTTAAACCTGATAACAAGGATACTGTCGCTATATCATCAGTATGAAGTCCTACATCAAGAGGCTCAGGTGTTCTTTGTTTACATTTTTCCTGACTTTTTCTGTTTACGCATAAAGTCTTTTTTACAATATATTCAGCTGCCTTTTTCTCGGTAAAATCTATATCAAGCGTGTCATATTCATTATTGTTACTCTTCTTCCTTTTGCAAAACAATGGGTCAATAACCTTATCGCTTATAAAATTTGCTATTTTGCTTCCGCCGATAATACCTGTTGCAATAATGCCTGCTGTCATACCTATTGCTCTTGCAGTTTTGGACTTTATCCCAAATTTTTCCATTATTCCAAGCGCAATGCCTGCCCCTACATTACACATAAATATATTTGCAAGATATTGATACGAGCCTTCTTTAACCTTATTTGGAAATTTTTCTTTCCAGGTCTTTTTATCGGATACCCTGTCCGCAAAAGTTCCGCCTGCAACACCTCCTACAACAGGTACAGCCCCGTATACGGACAAATAACCTATCTCTGAAAATATATCCTTTGCACTTATATTCTGCGGTGACGGGATTAATTTTTCCAAAAACTCTTTACCGCCGGTTTTCTCTTGAATATTTTTAAAGAGTGTTTTTACCTCATTAAACCCAAGTATTTTTTCCTTGCCTTTTTCAAGTATTGTCTGAGTTTCTTTTGTCTTTTTTGTTGTCTTTAAAAAATTATCCACTAACTCTCTATTATTCTTTTTCAACTCATCGAGCCCTAAAGGAAGCGCTCTTTTTGCTATTTTTGAAGCAATATGAGGTGCCAATAACGCAGATGCGACCGTAACACCCATTGTTATTCCTGTTTTTACAGCCTGCTCTTTTCTCTTCTCTTTTGGTGCTTTTCGTATATCATTAACCGTATATGCTAATGCCCCTGCTGAAAGAATTGCAGGAACCGCTTTTTGAAATTTTGCTACTAATATCGGCTGGTCTAAAAATTTTCCTAATACACGGAGATTATTCATTTTAGTTTATTTTTTGTACTACCTTTCTTAAACTTCTCAATAAACTTGGCATTCTCTTTGCAAAATTCTTGAAACTCGCAAATTTTTAAAAACACATCATCCGAAATAACATGTTCTATCTTACAAGCATTATTTTCGGCAGATTCTTTTTCTATACCAAGCGTATTTTCAAAAAAATCCGTTAAGGTATTATGTTTTTGAATAACTATTTTTGCACGGGATAAACCCTTTTCAGTAATTCTTATCCCTTTATGTCCTTCATAAATTATAAGTTCTTTTTCCGCCAGTTTTGATAAGGCTTCAGAAACAGATGCTCTTGAAATATTAAACTTTTTAGCAATTTCAACCGCCTTTGCTCCGCCATTATCCTCAATTAAATTACATATAATTTCTAAGTAATCTTCTAAACTTGCGCTTAAATTATTCATTTGTTAGTCCTACCTTACAAAATTTATTGTAAGTCAAACCTAACATTTTGTCAAGTAAACCTAACAAGTTTATTATTTGTTTTAACATTCTTTTTACTATAAAATATGCTTATTATGGAAGAAAACGAGAAACAAAACTACATACGCTCTTTGGCTTTTTTTACAAGTTGTTTTATCATTTGTATAATTGTAGTTTTAATACACTGTTTTATTCCTGATATATTGGATGTAAATTACATTATAGAAAATCTCACCCCTCCTATAGGAACTTTTGTTGCGGAAAGAGCGGAAAAAGTATCTTATATTGTTTCCGTTTTATCTTATCCCGTTATTTTTTGGTTAATATACCTCTTTTTTAAAAGGCATATTGATAATTTTTCCGAAAAAGAAATAAAAACAATATTATGCCTTGAAATTATACTTGGATGTATTTGTGTTCCTGTTTTTACAATGTTTTCAGAGACAACAAGAAATTTATATTCTACTGAATTTTTGCCCGTAATTCTCATCATACCGGCACTTTTTTTGTTTTCATTTTGCTTTATTCTGTATAATAAAAAAACAAAATTTGCTGTTGCAATCTCAATAATTATATATGCAATTATCATTTACTATATCTGTCAAATATTTTTAGCATATAACACTCCTACTTATGCAACATCAGCAAGAGATATGCACCATTTTGAGCTTTATTTTTACCCGATACACAAAACCCTTTCAGGAATGACTCCCGGTATAGATTTTAGAAATTTATACGGATTTTACCCTTATATTTATTCCTTATTTTTTAACATAAATAATGTGTCAATTCAGGGAATAAGTTTATTTAATGCTGTTTTAGTAACTTTAATATTTATATTTTTGGCATACATTCTGTTTTCAAATATAAAAAACAGAATAATTGCCTTTATTACATATAATTTATGCTTATTATATTCTTTATTTGTTTGTTTCAGAGCAAAAGTAGACGGCTCATACTATCTGCAATATCAACCTCACCGCGTATTTTTTCCGATGCTGATATGTGCATTAATTACACTATATTTAAAAATAAATAATGAGAAGATAAAAAAAATAACAGAATACTTAGGCTACATATTATGTTCTACTGCCGTATTTTGGAATATGGAATCAGGAATTGCAGCCCTTGCAGGCTGGGGCGCGCTTCATTTTTATTTAAGCCTTAATAAAGAACATAAATTTAAACTTATATCTTTAGTCATCATAAAATCCCTTTTTTCTTTATTACTTGCGTTTGCTCTCATTACCGTCATTACATATATTCATTCATCACAATTAATTAATCCTATTGGAATGTTTATGGGGCAATTTGTATTTTATACAAAAGGCTTCTACATGATAAAAATGGATGTAATAGAGCAACCGTTTGTTCTTGTTATTTTGGTTTATTTAATTTCCCTTTCAGAATCCATAGTATCCGCAATAGAAAATCAAATAGAAAAAATTGATATAATAAAATTTACTTTTGCAGTTATAGGGTTTGGACTCTTTTTATATTTTCAGGGTAGAAGCCTTGTTCTCTGCCTCATTGCATGCAGTTGGCCTTGTTTTATTTTATTGGGAATTTTAATCGAAAATTATTATAATAAGTATTTAAAATATAAAAGTAATAATAAAACAGAATTATCAAATTTTATTTCTAAAACATATATAATAAAATTCTCGCTTCTGTTTCTTCTTTCTTCCGTTATAGCCACAGATTGCGTGCTATATATGGCGCAAACACCAATAAAAATATATCATATAAAAAACTATATTTTGCCAAACTCAACACAAATCAAAAATTTAGAACTTTTAGACCCCTCTGAACAATATGATTTTTTAACTTTTGATGCTTCTTTTTATTATATTAATTTAAAACAGCCAAATTTAATGCCGTTCCCTGCTTTAGGAGATTGCTTTTTTATTAACGATTACTTAAATATCGACAACTATTTAAAAACCTCTGAAAAAAAACTTGTAATCGATAATAACACTTTACGCAATATCAGCATTGACTATTTTAAACAGTATTATGATTTGGAAAAAGCCAACAAAATAATCTATGTTTTAAAAAAGAAGTAAAACAGCATATTCATTTGTTCTATAAATCTGTTTATTATAAAATACCTTTATTATGGAAGAAAATGAAAAACAAAATTACATAGGCTCTTTGGCTTTTTTTACGAGTTGTTTTATTATCTGCATAATAATATTATTAATACACTGTTTTATCCCTGATATATTAGATGTAAAGTACATAACAGAAAATCTCACTCCGCCTTTGGAGGTTTTTGTTGCCGAAAATGCAGAAAAAGTCTCTTATATTGTTTCTGTTTTGTCTTTTCCCGTAATTTTTTGGTTAACTTACATTTTTTTTAAAAGACATATTGATAATTTTTCAGAAAAAAAATTAAAAATAATTATTATAACGGAACTTATATCAGGAGTTGTTTCCTTTCCTTTATTTACAATATTCTCTGATGTTACAAGGCATTTATACTATATTAAACTGCTTTCTCCTATCCTTCCTGTTGCAACTTTTTTTATTTTTATGTTTGCTTATTTCCAATATAACAAGAAGCCTAAATATACGCTTTGGATATCAATTTTTATATATGCAATTATCATATTTTATATTTATCAAATATTTTTGGTATTTGACACACCAACTTATGCCACTTCAAAAATGGATTTACACCACTTTGAAGTATACTTTGCCCCAATATATAAAACAATTTCAGGGATGACCCCCGGTATAGATTTCAGAAATTTATACGGATTTTACCCTTATATTTATTCTTTATTTTTTAACATAAATAATGTATCAATTCAGGGAATAAGTCTATTTAATGCAATTTTAGTTGCATTAATATTCGGATTTTTAACATTTGTATTATTCTCTAATATAAAAAATAAAGTATTGGCTTTTCTTATTTATAATGTATGCGTTGTTTATTCTTTATTTGCTTGCTTTAATGTTCAAATATCAAGACACGGAATATACTATCTGCAATATCAACCGCACCGCGTATTCTTTCCGATGTTGATTTGCGCGTTAATAACACTTTATTTAAAAATAAATAATGAAAAAATTAAAAAAATAACGGAATACTTAGGCTACATATTATGTTCTGCTGCGATATTTTGGAATATGGAATCAGGAATTGCTGCACTTGCGGGCTGGGGTGCACTTCATTTTTATTTAAGCATTAATAAAGAACATAAATTTAAACTTATATCTTTAGTCATCATAAAATCCGTTTTTTCTTTATTAATTGCGTTTGCCCTTATTACAGTCATTACATATATTCATTCATCACAATTAATTAATCCTATTGGGATGTTTTTCGGACAATTTGTCTTTTATGCAAAAGGCTTCTATATGAAAAAAATGAATATTATTAATGAACCGTTTATCCTTGTTGTTTTACCATACTTAATTGCAATAGCAGATTCCGTTAAATCAGTTATAGAAAATAAAATTGAAAAAATCGACACAATAAAATTTACTTTTGCCGTTATAGGCTTTGGGCTTTTTACATATTTTCAGGGAAGAAGCCATGTAATGTGTCTTATGGAATGTTCTTGGCCGTCATTCATCATAATTGGTATTTTAATGGAGAGTTATTATAATAAATTCAAAAAATATCAAGAAACTGAAGATAAAAATAATTTATCTGAATTTATTTCTAAAGTAAGTTTAATAAAATTTATACTCCTGTTTACAGTTAGCAGTGTTATAACAACAGGTTGTATGATTTACATGTGTTATATGCCCGTAAATATAAAAACAATAAGAGAAACTGTTTATCCTAATTCCGTACAAATTAAAAACCTTAAACTTTTAAAATCTTCCGAACAATATGACTTTTTAACTCAAGATGCTTCTTTTTACTATATGCACTTTAAACAGCCAAATTTATTACCTTTCCCAAGTATGGAGGACTGTTTTTTCCAAAAAGATTATATTGATATAGATAATTACTTACAAAAATCCGATAAAAAGTTAGTAATTGATAATGAAACCCTTAAGAATATCAGTATAGACTATTTTAACAACTATTACGTTTTAGAAAATTCAAATGATATTATATATATTTATAAAAAGAAATAAATTTAACTTCGCATAATAACATAATGTTATAATAAGAGTATGAAAAAAGTTGCAATTACAGGTAATATAGCAAGCGGAAAATCCTGCGTTGAAAAATATCTTAAGGAAGCGGGATACTTGGTTATTGACTGCGATAAAGTTAATGCCGAAATATTAGCCTCTGATACAAATACAATAAATGAAATAAAACATTGTTTTAATGATTATGATATTTTAGATGAAAACAGTAATATTTCAAAAGAAAAACTCGGTAAAGTTGTATTTCAAAACGCAAATAAAAAAACTGAGTTAGAAGAAATTTTACATAAAAGAATTAAAGAAAAACTTGAAATTAAATTTAATGAAAATAAAAATGAACAAATGGTTTTTGTATCAGTTCCCTTGCTTTTTGAAAGCGGATTTTATAAAGACTATGACAAAATAATTCTTGTATATGCACCTGACAAAATAAGACTTGAAAGACTTATAAAAAGGAACGGCTACGACATTAATTACGCAACGCAAAGGCTTAACGCACAAGATTCACAGGAAGAAAAAATTAAAAAATCCGATTTTGTTATTTACAATGATTCTGATTTTGATAATTTAAAAAATCAAACCCTAACTATTTTAAAACAAATATCTATTCTACATTAATTCGATCTGCGGTAAGTTTTAAAATTGAAGATTTATAAAATCCCGTATCAATATTCAAATATTCACCCAACAAAAGAAGTGAAAACAGGAAGTTTCTCACATCTTCTATTTTATTTCCGGTTTCCAGTGAATTTTCAAGAAGATTTGAAAATCTCATGTATATCTTATTGAAATACATATTCTGCGCTTCGGAAATATCAACCTTTAAACCCAACTTATTAACACAATCAAAGTATTTAAGTGTTTTTTCAAGTCTGTGTATTTCAAAATTTTTAATGAAACTATAAACTGCACTTTGAATTTGTTTCGAGAAAATTACACCTGTCGGAGTTTTATCTATTTCTATTTTAAATTTTTCCGCTTCTTCACTTATTTCAACGGCTTTTTGAATCAACTCTTCATCAATAATATTAACGGCTTCTTTGAATAAATCATTAAAATCATTTGAAAGCGTATATTGAGCCGCAAGTTTATATTCAACGGGAACTGTAAGCCCAAGTTCAATAAGTTGGGAAATAAAACTCTTTCCTTCAATGTATACATCTCTGTAATTGTTAGAAAATCTGCTCAATTTATCTTTTAATACATTTAAAAGAATATTGCTTCTGTCCTCTATTAAAACATCCTTTAAAGTATAATATTCTCTGCCAAAAATATTATCTAATGCTCTTATTATTTCCGTTGTTGTTTCATTAGAATATGTTTCTAATAAAGAAGAAATAATACTCTGCATATTTTCCGCTTCATCATACCTTTTGATAGCACAATGGAAATCACCTTCAGGGAACTGAAGCACGGCAAAGAAGAAATCCCTTTTTTCTAAGGTTATTTTGGATTCTATCTCTATCCTGCCTGTGGAAAAAGATGTTGCACCCTTTGAAATATGTTTATAATAGCGTTTTTTAATATTATAACAATACAAACAGGAGTTTTCTTCATAATTATTTTGCGTTGAAGAAATAGCCCAAAGTGCGGCAATCTGTTTTATAGAAACAACTGACGGTTTTACAAATCTTTCATATACGTCGCGGCCCGTACCAAAATTAGGAATATTACTTCTCGCTTTTGCTAATATGTTCAAGAAATCTTCTTCTAAATTTTTAGATGAGAAGGTCTTTGCCAATTCCATTGCTCTTGCGGCATATTTCATTATCTGGGTTGTCTCTATTCCTGAAATTTCAGCAAAGAACCATCCGCAACTTGTATACATCAGCATTGCATTTCGCTGAATTTCCATTAGTTTCAATGCCTTTATTATTTCAGGCTTTTCAAGTTTATATTTTTGATGCGCTTCAATAAATTTATCAATCGTAGTTTTACATCTGTCTAAAATAACATCTATATAATCATTTCTTGCTTTCCAAAAATCATTAAAGTATTTAGAACCTTCTTCTTCACATATCTTTATAAGTTCATCTCTTATATAATCCAAACCTTCTCTTAAAGGTTTTCTCCATTTTTGATTCCATCCGGCACCTGCACCGGTTGAACACCCGCAATCGTCCATCCATCTGCCTACACCATGTGCGCAGCTCCAAGAAGAAACATCTTTAATATCAGCCTCATAATTAACGCCTTCCTGTTCAAGGAAATTAGCATAATTAGTTATTTCAAAGCCTTCATCTTCCGCTTTTATTTTTAATATATAAGAAAGTGCCATATCACCAAATTTTGTATGATGTCCGTAACTTTCACCGTCAGTGGCAATATTAATAAGTTGGTTATAATCTCTTTTGTCTGAAATACCATCTTTTAATCGTGATATAAATTTATTTCCGTCAGTTAAAAGTTCATCAAATGCTACGGATTTTGATATAGAACCATCATAGAAGAATAAATCAATATGTTTTTTGTTATCTGACTTAATGTAATATCTGTACGCTCTTGCAGGGTCAATATTTCCCCAACTTACATCATGCCATTCTTTTTCATCTTCTTTACGAACAGCCTTTGCCTGATATGGTGAAAGTACTGTAAATTTAATCCCGCAATCGGCCAATACTTCAAGCGTTTCATCATCGCATGCAGTTTCACTGAGCCACATCCCTTCGGGTTTTCTTCCGAAACGATATTGAAAATCCTTTATTCCCCAAATAACCTGAGTATATTTATCACGTTTATTAGCCAAGGGCATTATTATATGGTTATAAACCTGAGCCATTGCATTACCATGCCCGTTATTATTATATGCACTTTGAACATCCGCCTTTATAATTCTTTCATAAGAATAAGGAGCATTCACTTCCATCCATGACAGAAGCGTAGGTCCAAAATTAAAACTTATATATGTATAGTTATTAACTATATCAAGTATCTTATTATCCTGCGTAACAATTTTAGAAACTGAATTTGGGGTATAACATTCTTTTGAAACTCTTTCATTCCAATCATGGCAAGGACTTGCACTATCTTGTATTTCAATTGTATCAAGCCAAGGATTTTCTCTCGGCGGTTGATAGAAGTGCCCATGTATAGTTAAGTATACTTTCTTATCTTTTTCCAAAATCCAACTCCGATTGCCAGTTATTTTGCTTCTTTATTCTTTTTTGATATAACAGTTAATGTTTTTATATCAACCCAAGGATCTCCAAGTGCCGTTGAAAATACGGTTCCTGTTATTTTAACTTTGTCCCCTTGTTCTAAATCAATATATTTCTCAGCATTTTCTCTTGCCAAAAAGATTTTCATTTCAGATAAAGGAATTACATGGTCTTTTACATCACTTCTTTGAATAAGAATACCTATATATTTTGCAGCCTCTCTCATTGCAGGCTTATAATCAAGTCCCAAAGATGTAAATGCAATAAATTCAGTATCAAAAGTAATATTTTTATTTAAATACTGACTCGGATTTTCAACCACTTTAACGGGGTCAACACTTATAGCAGAAACAACGGGATTAGTAACAACTGTCTTTGTTGTAACGGCAGCAGGCTTTTTCTTAACTGCAGTATTAGGTGCAGAATATGAAATATTTATTCCAAAAACAGATACCGCTAAAAATAATATAACTGCTAATAATTTTTTATATTGATAAAATATTTTTTTCATAAAAACCTCTCGTATAAAATATTTTATCATATTTATAAAAAAAAATAATATACTTACGGCTACATTTAATACAGCGTCACTAATTCGGGCTGTCTTTAATTTTTGTTCGGCCGGCATAAAAAAGTGTAGACCGGAACATATCTTTACCGAACTTAAATAATAAAATCTTTTCGCAACCCCGAAAATAGTGTTCGTCAGTTCCAATCTACATTTTTACTATAACTTATTTTTCCATGCCTTTCACCCTGCTAAAGAATAGTATTTTTAGCCCGCTTATAATACATTCCGACTAATACTATAGCAGTAGTTATAAAAGTATATTACGGCTTATTTCATCACCCATCTGAGAACAGGTAACAATTTTCATTCCTTCTTGTTTTATATCTTGGGTTCTAAAACCGTCTTTTAATGCTTTTCTTACTGCACTTACCACTAAATCGTGTTCTTCATTCATATTAAATGAGTATTTAAGGAGCATCGCCGCAGATAGTATTGTTGCAACAGGATTAACAATATTCTTACCTTTTAAATCGGGAGCGCTTCCGTGTATGGGTTCATACATTGCAAGTTTTGAATCCGATAACGAAGCACTTGGTAAAAGTCCTAAAGAACCTGAAAGCATTGAGGCTTCATCTGATAATATATCCCCAAAAATATTACCCGTTAAAATAACATCAAATTGTTTCGGATTTCTTATTATTTGCATTGCCGCATTATCTACATACATATATGAAAGTTCAACATCACTATATTCTTTTGAAACTTCCGTAACTATTTCACGCCATAATCTTGATACATCAAGAACATTTGCTTTATCAACAGAGCATAATTTTTTGTTTCTCTGTCTTGCAACCTTAAATGCAACATGTGCTATCCTTTTTATTTCACTTTCAAAATAACACATATTATTAAATCCGAACTTTTGTCCGTCTTTTACTTCAATACCTTTGGGAGTACCAAAATAGACATCTCCAGTTAGTTCTCTGACAATCATAATATCTGTACCCGAAACATACTCTTCTTTTAAAGGAGAAAGTGATGTCAGTTCGGGATACACAGTTGCGGGACGAAGATTTGCGAACAAGTTTAATTCTTTTCTGATTCCGAGTAAAGCCCTTTCAGGTCTTACCTCAGGAGGAAGTGTATCATATTTCCAATCGCCTACCGCACCTAATAAAACCGCATCAGATGACTTTGCAATTTTTAAAGTAATCTCGGGCAGAGGAGTTTTATATTCATCATAAGCACATCCGCCTATTAAAGCAGGTTCAAAATTAAAGTCATAAGAATATTTATTTCCAACTGCTCTCAATACTTTAACGGCTTCATCCGTAACTTCTTTACCTGTTCCGTCACCTGCCAAAAGCGCGATATTATATGTTTTCATATTATTTTATCTTTCCTCTTACCAAAAATTCGGCTATTTCACCCCATGCTTCGCCATAGCAAATTCTGTAGTATTCAATAAAACTTTTATAAAAGAATTGATTGTGTTTATTATTTCTAAATTTATCTTCAAGATGCATAATTTTTGAATCCGGAACAAAGAATATCTTATAACCCGCTCTTTTTATCCTGACTTCAAGTTCTGTTTCTTCAAAATAAAGGAAAAATTTTTCATTGAAGAAGCCGACCTCATCAAGAACGGATTTTCTTATCATTAAATCGGCGCCGGTTATATGATTAACCTCTTGCAATTTTGTTTTATCTCTGTTTTTTTCATAATTTTTAATTTTCTTAAATTCACATCTGTGAATCCATCTGTATAGAGTTTTTCTATACAATAGAGAATTTATATCATCTCCGTAGCCAAAAGAAAAAGCAGGCTTCATATCCTTATCGTATAAATTTCCGCCGCAGGCACCACAATTAGCATTTGCTTCCATAAAATCATAGAATATTTTAATACTGTTATTAAGAAGTAATGTATCAGGATTTAAACAAAAAATATATTTGCCTTGCGCTACCTTAAAACCTTCATTATTAGCCCTGCCGAATCCTATATTTTCGGAATTTTTTATAATTTTAATATTTTGAAATCGTTTTTTTAGTTCATCAACAGAATTATCTGATGAGTTATTGTCAACTACTATTATTTCGTATTCGACATCTTTTGTTTTTTCGTAAATAGAATTAATACAATTAATTATTAATTCCTTTGTATTATAGTTAACAATTACAACAGAAACATCCATAAATTATCCTTTTTATACATTTATAATTTATCTTAAAAATAACGCATTTTCAATAATTGTTAAATTTTTCAAAATAAAAAAACGCCTTATTAAAGGCGTTTATATATTTAATTTATCCAGTGTTTATGAAAATGTCATTAAAGCTCTTACTGAACGAGCAGTATTTTTTACATCATTATCCGAGTGCATTTTGATTGTATCATCAAGGATTTTAATTGCTTCTTTTTTTTCTTTTAATGCAAGTAATTCGTTGATTGCAGTCATTGCAACTCTTGCACTCATATCATTTATACCTTTTCCTTTATTAATAAGAACAACTCTCAAAGATTCATGTGTATTTTTTCTTATCAAAGTCTGAGCGGTTAATTCTCTTATTTCATCATCAGGAGAATTTGTGCCCATTTCTGTTAAAAGTTCAATTGCCGCTTTTGAATCTTGGTGTTCTCCTAATGCTTGGATAATATTTTTTATTTTCATATTGTTTTCCATAATATAAAATCCCCTTTCTTATACTGCCTGTGCTAAACCTTGCCACATTGTTTTCAGTTCATCAACCGATTTTCCTGAAAGGTTCTTTACGCTATATTGTCTATCCGGGAATAATTTATTTGCAATTCCTGACATATCTAAAGAAATTTCTGTATTACCTATTCTTTCAATAGTATCAAATACATTTGATGTTATTTTTTTACCAAATGAAATAACTGTATTAATTCTTGATTTAAATGCTTCATTAAAACTGTTTATGCCGCCTACAACAGCACTTGCAAATAATTTACCTCTTTCGAGTATACCTTTATCAGAAGCGGATTTTTTTGCACTTTCAAATACATCTGCCTGTATAACATTTCCTTTAAAACTTACCCCAAACGGATTTGTTGAAAATTTATTATTTATAGTCTTTTGTTCTTTTGCCGGTTGAACAGTTTTCGTTGTATGTAAACTTATTTTCCCCAATTGCATATGAATAGCCCTTTCTTTTCTTACCATTTCACTTTGTAAGACTAGGTTACCACATTTTATTTTTTAGAATATCATTCTTTTGGTGTAAAAATACTTATTATTTGAAAGTATATACAAATTAAATACTCCTTTTAGGGGAGTTATTTTTTAATTTTTGTTAAGAATATTTATAATTTAATTTTTGTCACTAAAGTTATTTTTAAATATGTCGTTAATATATATTGTCAGAGTAAAAATAAAGGAATTATATGAACGAAATGAACAAAGTTCTGGCCGAAAATCTTGGAGCCTTCTTAATGGGATTAGAAGAAGAAGTAATCAAAGGTCTTAATGAATGCTTAAAAATGGAATAAAATCCGTTTAGTTTTTATCTTAAATAAGTGTTGTATTTTTTTTCTTCCCTAATAGTTGTTTTTGGACCATGTCCGGGATAGACAATGGTAGAATCCTCTAAAGTCAATAGTTTGGTTTTGATTGAATTTATTAGTGTATCAAAGTCGCCGTCATAGAAATCGGTTCGACCTATTGAACGCTGAAAAAGGGTATCTCCCGAAAAAAGTTTTGCGTCAATGTAGAAGCAAAGCCCTCCTGCAGAATGACCGGGGGTATATAAAATTTTGATTTTACTTGTACCAATACTTAGTTGAGTATCTTCATCTATAAATTTCATACTTATACTTCCTGCTTTTTGATTGAAGCCCCACATTTGTATTTCTTCCTGCATTTTTTCAAGATGGGATAAATCTTTTTCGTGCATATAAATAGGAACATCCGGAAATTTTTTTTGAAATTCTCCTTCTCCTAAAATATGGTCAAAATGACCGTGTGTATTCAAGATAAACTTCAATTTAGAACCAAGTAACTTTATATCATTTAATACAGGGTTATAATCACCGCCCAAATCAATAATTATTGATTCTTTTGCTTCTATATCCGTCAAAAGATATGTATTAACATCAAGAAATCCGGTATTATATATTTTTAAATCCATAATAACCACATTATATCATGCATGTGATATATTAAAAGAATGAACACATACTCACTTAAAGTAACGCCTATGCAGGCTGATAAAATAAAAGAAATTGTTTCTGAATATAATGCTATATATGATACAGTTCAGTATTCAGTTTGGAGAGCAAAGACTCCGGCTTTTCAGGCTGTTTATTATACAAGCGGAAAACTATTACTGCAAGGAAGAGATGTTACTGAAATCGCTGAGAAAATTGACAATTTTCTCGGAATAAAAAATATCCAAGTTAAAACAAATGATAATTACGAAAAATATATAGGAACGGACGAATCAGGCAAAGGTGACTTTTTTGGGCCGTTAGTTATTGCAGGAGTGCAAGTTTCGGATAAAAATAAACAGATGTTTATTGATTTAGGAATAAAGGACAGTAAAAAACTTGATGATAAAAAAATAAAACAAATGGCTATATCAATCAAGGCAAACTCCGTTCATTCAGTTATTGTTATAACTCCCTCTAAATACAATGAACTTTACGCTAAATTTAATAATTTAAATAAACTTTTGGCCTGGGGACATGCCCGCGCTATAGAAAATATACTTGAAAAATCACCTTGCGGATACGCCTTAGCAGATAAATTCGGAGATGACAGCCTTATAAAAAATGCCCTTATGCAAAAGGGCAGAGAAATTGTTCTTAACCAAATGGTAAGAGCGGAAGAAGATATTGCAGTTGCAGCAGCATCTGTTCTTGCAAGAGCGGAATTTGTTAAAAGAATTGATGAAATGCAGGCAAAATATAATCTCAATTTTTCAAAAGGTGCATCCGATAAAGTAGTTGAACAGGCAAAAATATTTGCACAAAAATATTCCTTTGAGCAACTTAAAGAAATTGCCAAAATGCATTTTAAAACAGTAAAGGAAATTTAGTTATTTTATTCTGTTTCCAATAACTTTTTATAAAGTTCTTTTTGTTTTGGTGTAATTTCAGCAGGAATATTTATTGCAATTTTAATATTTAAGTTGCCATATCCACCCGATTTTTTTGGAAGTCCGAGTTCTTTTAATCTTAACGTTTTTCCGCTTCTTGTATTTTCGGGTATTTTAATATTAATAATTCCGTGCAAAGTACTAACATCCTTTTTACAGCCTAAAACCGCCTCAGCAGGTGTTATTTCAACTGTTTTTATAACATCCTCGCCGTCAATAATATATTCGGAATTTTTAAATTTTATCGTAAAATATAAATCGCCTTTTCTTCCGTATTTATCCGTTTTTCCTTCGCCTTTTAATCTTATTTTTTGTCCTTCTTTTACACCTTTAGGAATTTTAACAGTAAGAGTTCTTGTTCTTTTTACTATTCCTGTTCCGCCGCATTCACTGCAATTTGAACCGATACCGGAGCATCTCGTACATTTTTCGACACTATTCATTTTTACGCTGACAGGTTTATCACTCATTAAATCTTTAGCAGTTATATTAAGTTCTTGTGTTATATCAAGATTTTCTTCCTGCTGACTATGCCCCGAGCAACCGCCTTGGCAGCCTGAAGCATAATTAGAAGAACCTGAAAATAAATCTTCATAAGAGAAGCCTTGATTAGATGCCCTTCTTGAAGCACGTCCGCCTGTTCTTCTGGCGCCGCCCATTAAATCTCCGAAGATTGAACTAAAGAAATCAGAGAAATCTCCACCCGCAAAACCGCCGGAGAATCCACCTTGATTAAAATTATTGAAATTAAAACCTTCAAATCCCGGGGGCGGTGTAAAATTAGCACCCTGCTGCCAATTTGCGCCTAAACTGTCATATCTGTTTTTCTTTTCTTTATCAGATAATACTTCATATGCCTCATTAATATCTTTAAATTTATTAACGGCATCTGCAGATTTATTTACATCAGGATGGTATTTTCTTGCAAGTTTTCTATATGCCGACTTAATTTGCGCTTCGGTTGCATTTCTTTCAACACCTAATATTTTATAATAATCTTTATATTCCATTGGTTATCATCTCCTAAAATAATGATAATATAAAAAACATATTACCTTTAAATATTTAATTATTTTTTAATTATGTTATGATAGTGATATGAGAAGATTTTTAGGGATATTATTTATTTTAGCGTTAGTTTGCCCTTCTGCCTTTGCGGAAGATATAGAAATTTCGCTGCAAGATAATATAAAAGCGAATGCAAAAAAAAGTAATCCTCCTAAAATTGTCGTTGTAAATAATAAAGAAAAGCAAAACACAGATTTTATTTTGAATGATAAAGTATTTAATATGATGTTTAAACCTCAACCTCAATTAAGACCCGACGGAATAATATATCAGGAAACACAGACATACATAAATGCAATTAATCCTAAAAAGTTATATTCTTCCGGCTACCCCGGACAAAGAGGACCTAATCAACTTATTGTCTATACCCCATTATACGGGTTAAGAACAGGCACTAACGAGTTTGGAACGGAAGCCATTGTTGAAGATAATATGGTAACTGCACTCAACGGAGCAGATTCTGTCATTCCCCAAAATGGATTTGTTATTTCAGGTCACGGCAAAGCGAAAAAATGGATAACAGAAAATATACAAGTAGGTTCTAAAGTATATATTGACTATGAAACAGGTTATTTAAAAGTTTTTCTTACTCCGGAAAGTCTTATTTTCGCTGCAAAAGAAAAATTAAGAGAAGTAAACGGACTTGTTGAATATTACAGACAACTTGATATTCTATATAATGATAAAAAAGCAAATGAATATCTTAATGCATCTAAAGCTTCTTTAAGGAAAGCAGAGAAAAAACCTGAAAAGGCACAAACATATATAGATGACGCAATGGCAAATCTTGATTTAGCGTTTAAAAACGCTATTCCGTATATCAAGGATGAATTAAAAGGTATTTGGCTCCGTCCTACGGAAAGAAATGAAGAAGATATTATAAACACCATTGAAAAACTTTCGGACTCAGGCATTACGGATATTTTCCTTGAAACCTATTATCACGGAAAAACCATCTACCCCAGCGAATATTTAAAGGAATGCGGCGTAATTTCACAAAGAGAAGAATTTAAAGGATTTGACCCGTTAGAAGTATGGATAAAAGAAGCACATAAAAGAAAAATGAAGGTTCATATCTGGTTTGAAACCTTCTATGTCGGAAATGACAGTCCCCAAAGCAGTCCGTACCATGTATTAAATGTTTATCCTTCCTGGGCAAATAAACGTCTGTATAATTATGATGCAACAGAGCCCACGCCGTCTTTATCCGAACACAACGGCTATTTCTTAGATCCGTCTAATGTTCAGGTGCAGACTTATTTAATGGGAATTTTAAATGAAATAGTTACAAAATATAAGCCTGACGGTATAAATCTTGATTATATAAGATATCCGAATACAGTTGAACCGTCATATTCCAATTATGTTTCTATGAATTGGGGATATACGGAAAACGCAAGAGAGGATTTTCAATCTTTGTATGGAATTGACCCAATTGAAATAAAATACGGAACGCCCGAGTGGGAAGAATGGAATGTATACAGACAAGGGCAAATAACAAAATTTGTAAAACAGGTTCAGAATTTAACCAAAAGTAAGGATATTATGCTCACAGCAGTTATTTTCCCTGATTTAAGGAAAAGTATCGCAACAAAAATGCAAAACTGGAAAACATGGTCAATTAATAACTATGTAGATGGGCTTACCCCTCTAATTCTTACCTGCGATAAAAATACTTCGGATTCACTTTTAAATGATGTAGTTAAAAATACGAGTCCTCTGACTAATATATATCCGGGGTTGTATGTAACCTTTATGGGCGGAAGTATGGATGATTTACTTCTTCAAATTCATAAAACAAGAGAGATTAAAGCAAAAGGTGCTATTCTGTTTGATTATGCACACTTAAATGACAAATATATTGATGCTCTTGCAACAAGAGTATTTAATAAATCATATGACCCGAGAGATGTTAAATTAAAGAACTCTCGAAGAACAGCAATTGTTGAACCAAAGAGAAAGAAAGGCAGGATATTTAAAAATGCCGATGATTAATTTTACAAAAATGAACGGGTTAGGTAATGATTTTGTAATTTTAGATTATGAAGAATATAAAAAATCAAGTAAAACACCAAAAGAACTTGCCTTAAAACTTTGTGACAGACATTTTGGCATAGGTGCTGACGGTTTATTTATCGTAGACCCAAATATTACTAATACCGATGCAAAATGGATTTTTTACAATAATGACGGGTCTATTCCTCAAATGTGCGGGAACGGAATAAGATGCTTTGCGAAATACCTTTATGATAAAAAAATAATTAATAAAAAAGAATTTTCGATTGAAACCTTAGCAGGAACAATGATACCTAAAATTTTAGATGACGGCAGAATAAGAGTTAATATGTCAAAACCTATTCTAGAACCGGCTAAAATCCCTGTAAATACAAAAGATAACCTTAACTTTGAAATTAAATTATCGGATAGGGTATTTACAGCAAATGCTGTAAGCATGGGAAATCCTCATTGTGTAATAATAGTACCCGATAATACAAAGGAACTTGCTTTAAAATACGGACGGGAAATAGAAACACATAAACTTTTCCCCGAAAAAACCAATGTTGAATTTATTCAAATCATATCTCCTAACGAAATAAATTTGGATGTTTGGGAAAGAGGCTGCGGTATAACCCTTGCCTGCGGAACAGGAGCATGCGCTAGTGTTACGGCAGGTATTTTAAACGGACTGCTTGATAATCAGGTAACGGTAAATCTTCCCGGAGGACAACTCGAAATAGAATGGCAAGGAAGCAAGAAAAACCCTGATTTTGATATTTTTATGTCAGGTCCCGCCGAGTATTCTTTTTCGGGACAAATAGAAGTATAGTTTACCAATTGCATTTATAAAAAACATAAGATAAGATTTTTTTATGAACATTTTGGAAATAAAAGACCTTAATTTATCGTTTTTATCAGGAGGCAAAGAGTATCAGGCTCTTTATGATGTTAATTTATCCCTTGAGAAAGGCAAAATGCTTGCAATTGTAGGAGAATCGGGCTGCGGCAAAACAATAACCGCTATGTCTGTTTTAAGGCTCTTAGCACCTAATGCAAAAATTACTTCAGGCGAAATAATATATAATAATAAAAATTTACTTTCTTTAAGTGAAAAAGAAATGCAAACAATTCGAGGGAAAGAAATAGCCCTTGTTCCGCAAGACCCTATGACATCATTAAACCCTCTGTATACAATAGGTTCTCAACTTATTGAAGTTATAAAATTACATCAGGGGCTAAAAGGAGATGAAGCAAAAAGAGTAGCAATTGATGTACTTGAACAAGTAAAAATTCCTGACAGTAAAAACAGATTAAAATCATATCCGCATGAATTTTCGGGCGGAATGAGGCAAAGAGTTATTATTGCAATGGCTATAGCATGTAAATCTAAAATAATCATAGCGGATGAACCAACAACCGCTCTTGATGTCACCGTGCAGGCTCAAATAATGGATTTATTAAAAGAAATTCAAAAAGAGAACGGAACTTCTTTTATATTTATTTCACATGATTTTTCGCTTGTATATGAAGCAGCAGATACTGCAGCCGTAATGTATGCAGGTCATATTGTAGAAAAAGCATCAGCATATGAACTGTTTAAAAATCCGAAACATCCTTATACCAAAGCACTTATTAAAACTCTTCCCGATTTTAATTCTAAAAAACTTGAAGCAATAGAAGGTCAACCGCCATCCGTTAAAGATGATTTTTTATATTGTCCGTTTGAACCAAGATGCAAAGAAAAACAAGAAATCTGTTCAAGAGAGAAACCCGAACTTAAAGACATAAATAATTCTACTGTTTCATGCCTGTTGTATAAATAAATATTTATAGAGTATAATTTTTATTATGCAAAGAACTAACGAGAATCAAGAAATAAATACAAAAAGCAAAAGCAAGAAAAAACTGTTTTCACGGCTTGCTATTGTTTTATTGATATGTATACTTGAACTTGCCTTTGGCTCTATTCAAAATTTATGCAAAACAATTAGTTTTCAAGCAAAAATAAAAGGGCTTGAGAACAAAAGAAATGAAGAACTAAGCAGAAATAAGCAATTAAAATCAGAAATAGAAAATTATAACTCTGATATGATTCTTGAATCAATCGCCAGAAATAACCTAAAGATGGCAGGCGAAGATGAAGTCCTTCTTATTTTGGATACGCCAAAAGAAGAACCGCAACAAAAGGTTAAAGACAAAAAAAATAAAAGTACTAAAAACCGCCCTTAAAGGCGGTTTCTTGAGTTCTCTCTGAAATAAACTATTTAACTGCAACCAGTCTTAAGTTTACACCAACTTCCGTATTTACTTGTCTAACGCTTGCAATCGCCATTGAACGACGTTTTCTTGCACCTCTTAAAAAGAATTCTACGCCTTCTGATATGTTACTTGTTGGTATTAAATAATTCTTGTTCATTACTTGTTCCTTCTTTATCCGATATTTTTATATTCGGCATTTTTTTAAAAAACTTTAATTATGAATTTAGTTTTTAACATTTTTTTACATTAAGTCAAAATTTAAATGAATATCTAATCCAGTGTCATACATAGTTGATTCTTTCTTGTTCCGACAAGACGGTATCAAAAGAAACTCCTGCAAAGAATTTCATCCGCTGAAAATTGTAACTGTTATATCAAGCCGAGGAACTCAAACTAAAGTTTTCAAACAATGCTCGAAACAAAACAATTTTAGTTTATGAACAATATACATAAAAATTGTTAAATGTTACTTTAAGTGACTGTTAATCAAATATCTATTTAAACCTTTTGCCACATCAGAAAACGCTTCTGCATTAGGATGCATCTTATCAGATGCTTTCCATTTCAAAGAATCCAGTTCATGCCCTGCTAAATCTTCTGCTTCAAGTACAATAAAACCATTTTCGGTTAATTGCTTTCTTAATGTACTTTCAGGTGGAGTTTCATAATCATCTTTCCACATAATCATGATAAATTTAGAATTGGGAAATTTTTCATCCGTAATTGTTTTGGCTTGTTTTGCCATATCAACAAAGAGTTTTTCTGCAGTTAAATTATTCTGCATTTTAACAGCTCGATAAGTATAATAGGCTTTTGTTATATATAAATGGTACAAAAACATTTTAAAAATATTTGGCTTTTGTTGTATGCATTTACCTTCTTTACAAACATATTCATTACCTATCGTATAATGTTTCATATCTTTATTAAGCAAAAAGCCATAATACGGCATCGTAATTCTTGTCAGATGATCCGGTATATACATATAAACTATATATTTAACAGGTTTAGGAATTTCTTCAATTTCTTTATAAAAATTTTCACTATACAAATCATTTAAAGTGTTAGAAATACTTCCGGCAGGAAAGCCTCTGTTTACTGCAGTTAATCCGCTTGTTTCACTAAATTGAACCGGCAATGTTTTATCTTCATCAACATCTACTCCGTATGTAAAAGAGCAACCGAAAAATATAATAGAACCGCTTTTACTATTCCCATATTTTATAGGTCTAAATGAATAATCATTTGCACTTTTATGTTTTATTGGGGCATATCGTAAACTATATTTTTCAGTAGCATTTTCAAAGACAGCTTTATGGTCTTTTTTCATATATAAATAGCCTAATACTTCAACTATACAAAATATAATTAATATATTAATTAAAAAAATTTTTATTATTTTTTTCATGCTTTCCTCTTTGGTACTAAATTAAAAATCAAATATTTATTTTTCGCAATACATATCTTCCGAGTTATCTTCTTTTACAAATTTAAAGCAGTTATCACCGACTTTTTGATACTGACGGACTCTGTATTTTGCACATTTTGAAAAGTCACCGTTATTTTCTATAAAATCTTTATAAGAAGAAACAAGATAATAATTGCCGTCATCTTCATGTACAAGAATTATTACATGTCCTCTTGAAAGGTATATTTTATTGTATTCTGGCGGTACTAACAGTTGATTTTTATAATACAGTCCGAATTTTCCTCTGTAGTCATACAGTATTAAACCTTCTTTTGTTGCAGTCACTATATAAGAAATATCTTTACCCTGCATTATGATGTTACCTTGAAAATCTATAACACCTTGTGTTCCGCCGTTTTCATCAAAATTCGTAATTAGTGCATATTTGTCGTTTAACTTGTGAATAGACTGAAAAGTTTTATCAGAAGTTTTTTCACCATATTTATCAACAATAAACATTTCTTCAGGAGGTTCACCTACAGCATAATAATCTTCACTAAGCTGTTGTACTTTGTTATTATATTTTGAAAATATATCATTTCTCGTTCTAATATCCTTTTTGGCATTAAAATCGAACAGATTATTCCTTTTAACTTTTGGATTATTGACTTTTGGTTTTTGTTCTTGCAGACGGTACATAATATCTTCATATTCCGCTTGTGATAATAAATTTCCATTTTTATCCATAATTCCTTTTTTATCTTTATATTCCCATCTAAAAAAATGCATTTCTCCAGGCGAAAGTTTTCGTTTCTGAAGCGGGATTATTTTTCTGCCCTTATTATCCCAAACACCATACTTATCACCTTTTTTAGCAATATAATACCAACCGCCTGACTCTCCAAAATGCTCCTGGCACTCTATTGAGTCATATTCGGGTTTTAAAACTTCAATACCGGAATAAGAATATGCCCCGTATTTATCACCTTTTATAGACTTTATTCCGCAGTAAAATTGCTTGCATTCCATATCATCATATTTATTTTCTATTAAGACATTGTTTTTATAGTCTACAATTAAGTTTTTATCGGGTTCATGAACATTAAAGAACATAAAATATAAATCACCACATGGTTCAATTTTTTTATATTGATAAGGAATTATTTGTTTCCCCGTTTCTTTTTCATATACTTCATAATATCCTTCTTCATTTTGTCTTAAGTCAAAATAATGATTTTCATCTCTGAATTTCCACCAATCAGGAGTACCTGAGAGTTCACTCATTCTTGCAGTTCTATTTTTCATTTCTTTTTTTGAAATCTGAACAATATCAGGGTACTTTTGTTTCATGTCTTCAGAATAAAACCTTGTAAACCCGTCATCCCATCTGTGATTAGGGTAATCTGCATTTATACGTTTTATTATGTAATATACAAAAACACTTCCGCATATTAATAGTAAGACTGCAATAATAAATATTATTTTCTTTTTAGACATATATACCTCTATTTAATCAATAATTAATTATTATAATTTATTTCTTTATTAAATAATTAATTTTTCATTAATATTTTAAAAAATTTAAAAAAGCCATTGTATAAATAAAATATATTAACAGGTAGTATAGACTTAAAAGGAGGATATTATGTCAATAAGACCATTAGGTGACAAGATAGTTATTAAAGTTATTGAAGACGCTGAACAAACATCAGGCGGTATATTTATTCCGGACAGCGCAAAAGAAAAATCACAAAAAGGTGAAGTTATTGCTGTCGGTGAAGGAAAAATAAACGACAAAGGAGAAAGAGAACCGATGGACGTTAAAAAAGGCGAAGTTGTTCTTTTCGCTAAATATGCCGGAACTGACGTTAAAGTTGGTGACGAAACCTTAAAAATAATGTCTGTTTCAGATGTTTTAGGCGTAATTGAATAGAATTTTAGGGAGACAGTAAAATGGCTAAGAAAATAGTTTTTAATGAAGAAGCCCGCAAAGGACTTTTAAAAGGTATTGATGCGGTTGCAGATGCCGTTAAAGTTACATTGGGACCAAAAGGTAGAAATGTAATATTAGAAAAGAAATTTGGTTCACCTCAAATTGTTAATGACGGTGTTACTATCGCAAAAGAAATTGAACTTGAGGACCCGCTAGAAAATTCAGGTGCTCAATTATTAAAAGAAGTTTCATCAAAAACAAATGATGTTGCAGGTGACGGTACAACAACAGCTTCCGTATTAGCTCAGGCTATTGTAAGAGAAGGTGTAAGAAATTTAACCGCAGGTGCTAACCCGATATTAATGAAACGCGGTATGGATAAAGCAGTTGATATTGCACTTAATACAATCAAAAATTTATCTAAATCAGTTGATTCACAGGAAAAATTAGCACAGGTTGCAACTATTTCATCAGGTAACAATGAAGAAGTAGGTAAACTCGTTGCCGAAGCAATGGAAAAAGTAGGTCATGACGGTGTTATTACGGTTGAAGAATCAAAATCAACAGGTACTAACTTAAAGGTTGTTGAAGGTATGCAGTTTGATAAAGGCTACATTTCACCTTACTTTGTTACAGACCCTGAAAGAATGGAAGCAGTATTAGAAGATGCTTATGTTCTTTGTGTAAATAAGAAAATCAATTTAATAGCAGACCTTGTTCCTGTTCTTGAACAGGTTGCAAGAGACGGCCGTTCACTTTTAATTATCGCTGAAGATGTTGAAGGTGAAGCATTAGCAACCCTCGTTGTAAACACAATGAGAAAAGTATTAAGAGCAGTTGCGGTTAAAGCCCCCGGCTTTGGTGACAGAAGAAAAGCAATGCTTGAAGATATCGCTATTTTAACAGGCGGTCAGTTATTCACCGAAGAACTCGGTATTAAACTTGAAAATGTAACTGTTCAAATGTTAGGTCAGGCAAAACGTGTAACCGTTACAAAAGACGATACAACCATTGTTGTAGGTGACGAAACAAAACGTCAGATTGAAGACAGAGTTAAATTAATAAAAAGACAAATTGAATCATCTGACAGTGAATACGATAAAGAAAAACTTCAGGAAAGACTTGCAAAACTCTCAGGCGGCGTTGCCGTTATTGAAGTTGGTGCAGCTTCAGAAGTTGAATTAAAAGAAAGAAAATTAAGAATTGAAGATGCCCTGAACGCAACAAGAGCAGCAAAAGAAGAAGGTATAGTTCCGGGCGGCGGCGTTGCATTTATAAGAGTAATGCAAGACCTTGAAAAAGCAATTGAAACAACAAAATTTGCTTCCGACGACGAAAAAGTCGGCTTCAGAATTTTACTTGATTCACTCTACATTCCTTTGAAACAAATTGCTGATAATGCAGGTGTTAAAGGTGAAGTTGTAGTTGAAACGGTTAAAAAACTCCCGACAACAGAAGGTTATGATGCAATGGCTAATGAATACGTTGATATGATTAAAGCAGGTATCGTTGACCCTGCAAAAGTAACAAGAAGCGCACTTCAAAATGCAGTA